>CAUYON010062622.1:0-18038 GCA_963573935.1 Arctocebus calabarensis | reverse complement strand
TCTCCTGCCTCCGCCTCCCAAGTAGCTGGGACTACAGGCACCCACCACAACGCCCGGCTTTTTTTTTTTTTGCAGTTGTCTTTGTTGTTTGGTGGGCCCAGGCTGGATTCGAACCCGCCAGCTTAGGTGTACATGGCTGGCGCCTTAGACTGCTAAGCCACAGGCTATTCTCATTTTTTTTTTTTGAGACAGAGCCTCAAACTGTCACCCTGGATAGAGTGCTGTGGCATCACAGCTCACAGCAACTTCCAATTCCTGGGCTCAAGTGAGTCTCCTGCCTCTGCCTCCCAAGTAGCTGGGACCACAGGCGCCCGCCACAACGCCCGGCCATTTTTTGGTTGTAGCCGTCATTGTTGTTTGGCAGGCCCGGGCCCGGGCTGGATTCGAACCCGCCAGCTCAGGTGTACGTGGCTGGTGCTTTAGCCCGCTGAGCCACAGGCGCCAAGCCAGGCTATTCTCATTTTTTAAGGAAAAATTTCCAAAGTAAAATTGCTCCATACAATAAAATCAAAGGTCCCAAGACATTTGATAATACTGCTAAGCTAGCCTCGGCAAATTATATATAATTTACATTTCTAACATCAGTATATAATCTGTACTTTGGCAACACTGGGTATTAACAATGTTATTGTACTGGGTACAATGTGACATCTATGAGGCTGGTATATACCCACAGGTAAATGTGCGCCAAGGGGACAGCCTGAATCCCAGCTCTGACATGTGACTCATAAGCCCTATCACATTAGATTTTCTGGCTGTAAAATGGTCAGAATGGCATTTCTGCCAAACCACGTTTTTCCTCTAGGATATTTTTTTTCTTTTCACATGTTTTCCCATTAAACACAGATTATATTTGTAAAAATTGTTTTAAAAACCTTAAAGGGGCTCAGCTCCCGTAGCTCAGTGAGCTGAGCACATGCACCAAGGTTGGTGGGTTGGTGGTTTTTCAGTTTCAGAGGATCTATTTAGCAGCCCAGGCCTGCTAAACAACAATGACAATTACAACAAAAAACTAGTGGGCATTGTGGCGGGTGACTGTAGGTAGTCCCAGCTACTCGGGAGGCTAAGGCAAGAGAATTGCTTAAGCCCAGAAGTTTAAAGTTGCTGTGAGCTGTGACTCCATGGCACTTTACTGAGAGTGACAAAATGAGACTCTGTCTCAAAAAAAACCTTCAAGTTAAATGTAGAATTATCATATGACCCTAGATATATGCCTAAAAGAATTGAAAGCTGAGACTCAAACAGGTGTGTGTATACCAACGTTTGTGGCGTTATTCACAACTGCCAAATAATGTGGAAACAACCCAAGTGTTCATCATCAGAACAGATAAACAAAAATGCAGCACAGCTTTATACGTACAATGGAATGTTATTCAATGTGAGAACGGAAAGAAATCCTGATGTGTGCTGCAACGTGGATTAACCTTGAGGACATGGGGCCCAAATGAAATACGTGCAATATCGGAATTTGGGGGCTCGGCGCCCATAGCACAGTGGTTACAGTGCCAGCCACATACACTGAGCCTGGCAGGTTCAAACCTGGCCCGGGCCAGCTAAATAACAATGACAACTGCAACAAAAAATAGCGGGACATTGTGGCAGGCACCTGTAGTCCCAGGCTACTCGGGAGGCTGACGCAAGAGAATCATTTAAGCCCAGGAGTCTGAGGTTGCTGTGAGCTGTGATGCCATAGCACTCTACCCAGGGGAACATAGTGAGACTCTGTCTCAAAAAAAAAAAAAAAAAGTTTTGAATTTTAGTCAATATTTCAAAATGAGAAGATACCATGTGCAAAGCTAGTTTTCAGGGTTTTCTTGAAAAATTAGAAAGTTGGACACACCTGGGACTCCAAGAAAACAAAAAGCCCCTTTTTTATGTTATGTTAGCCTAATTCATAGAATGGGTTGCCAAGGGGTACAGGCTGTGTGTCCGTCTCAGTTCCTCTGGTCTCCCTGTTTGAGGGTAGATGCTGAGACTTACACCACCCATCCCAGTTCCTGATGCAAAGAATAAATACTTGCTAAAAAATGAATTTTGGGGGCGATGCTTATGGCTCACTGAGTAGGGTGCCAGCCCCATATGCTAGCGGTGGTGGGTTCAAACCCAGCCCCGGCCTAAAACTGCAAAAAAAAATGTTTGCAAAGCACAGCTAGTTTAAAATACATCATTACATGAAGCTAAGTCAGCTTAAGGATAGAGGCTGGTATTTTGTTGACAAAGGAGTAGGCAGGGTAGACTGTCTACAGAGTTGGTGGGAACATAAATTGGTTGTCTTTGGAGGACCTTTTGTACCACCTAACAACATTTTAAAGCCATTTACTCTTTGACCTCATTATTTACCCAGAGGAATTATCAGATACGCTACCGATGGACGCTTGCCCGCAGAGCTGTGAACAAGAATAATTATAGCAATATTGTTTGCAGAAGCTGGAAACAATCTAAATGTCTATCAATAGGGCACTGAGTAAATAAATAATCTACCTCTGCAGGAGAATACAGTATTTTTCAGTTTCAGAGGATCTATTTATGCAGAACAATCCCTATGATTAGGTGAAAAAAATACAAAGTAGAAAAATGTGCAGGTTAGGCTGGGCACGATGACTCACACCTGTAATCCTAGCACTGGGGGGGGGGGGCCGAGGCAGGTGGATCCCCTGAGCTCAGGAATTTGAGATCAGCCTGACCAAGGGCAAGACCCCCATCTCTACTAAAAATGGAAAAACTAGCCGGTGTTGTGGAGGGCACCTGTAGTCCCAGCTACTCCTGAGGCTGAGGCAAGGGCATCATTTGAGCTTGCTGTGAACTATGACGATACCACCTACTCTACCCAGGATGACAGAGTGAGACTCTGTCTCAAAAAAAATAAAAATATAAGTAAATAAAATTAAAATGTGTGCAGTAGGTACCATGTGTGCATAAAAGGAGCGTGTCTGAGCCTGCATGCTTGCTAATACGTGCGTAGGACAAGGTTTCTCAACCTCAGCGCTGTTGATATTTTGCACCAGATAATCCTTTGCTATGGGCAGCTGTCCTGCGTGTGACCTCTGGCCTCTACCTTCCAGGTGCGTAGCATCCTCCTTGGTCATGACAACAAAAATGTCCCTAAACCCATAATCATCCTCAACCTGTAGTTGCAGCTACTTGGGAGGCTAAGGCAAGAGGATCATTTGAGCCCAAGAGCTTGAGGATGCTGTGAGCTATGACATCACAGCTCTCTACCCAGGGCAACAAAGTGAGACTCTGTCTTAAAAAAAAAAAAAAAGCTCGGCGCCTGTGGCTCAGCGGGCTGGGGCGCCAGCCATGTATATCTGAGCTGGCGGGTTCAAATCCAGCCCGGGCCCGCCAAACAGCAATGACGGCTGCAACCAAAAAAAAAAAAAAGGCCGGGCATTGTGGTGGGCGCCTGTAGTCCCAGCTACTTGGGAGGCAGAGGCAGGATACTCGCTTGAGCCCAGGAATTGGAGGTTGCTGTGAGCTGCAATGCCACGGCACTCTATCCAGGGTGACAGCTTGAGGCTCTGTCTCAAAAAAAAAAAAAAGAAAAGAAAAGAAAGTGTGTAGAAATTACCAAAAATGCCATGGTGGATGTTCCTTGAGCCGAAAATGTCAAATATCTCTGTAATTGAACATAGTATCTATCATTTATATAATCAAAAGTTCTTGAATCTTCTTGTCAAGAAGTATTGTACAATATACCATTAAAAATACATGCAATAATGGAGAGTTATAACAATCTAACCTAAGTATGGCTAATTTTACTACTTTGCTAAATTTACTTTATTCTTTCTAGCACAAAGCTCTGTAACTTGCTTAGGTAGCATGACCATATTTAAATAATGAATTATGCAATACCATGGGTACTTTATTAAATCTTTCTTGACCGCTTTCTTGATTAGAAGCAATTTGTCTTTTTCCTAAAAATTGTGACAATTTTAGACTTATCCATGTTTTATGGAATGAAAAGAGGAGGACATGGACCGACTAGATGAGTTCTTTCTACCACTTGCCTTTTACCAAAAGTTCTTTGATAGGTCATTGTTAACATTTATTCTGTTTCACTCAGCTCTCTGAATGCACTTTTTTCCATGATGACTTTTACACCAATCTAATTTTACTCATTAAAAATCACAAAAACCCTATGAGATAAATACTAGCATCACCCCCATTTTACAGGCAAGGAAACTGAGGCAGGCCTAACACCAGATAGCAAGGAAAATAACTATAGTTCAAATCTAGCCTACTTATACACTAGGCTTTTACTCACTATGCTTTACTGTAATTTGAGCAAAGGACACAACAGTTATAAATAAATCTTACTAGATCAAAATAAATTCTGACTTGCATGAAAAAAAAATGTGAAAGGACAAAATCTTTGAATGACCCAGTTTGAAAATAATTATTTCAACATGCAAATTTTTAAGTACGATGAAAAAAAATTAAGTATTGTGTTTCCTAGAAACACCTCCTGCTAAAATTCAAGTAGATCCTGAATACATAATAACCAACTTACTTTATGACCCACAGCATTCAAGAAAGTTGGATGTGGGAGAAAGGACACAGTTAAGGAAAATGCTGTGACAGCAGTTAAGGAAAATGTAGATAATACTATGTAACACCTAGAACCCAAGATGTACCTTAGAAGTTTCTTCTAAGCCTCAAACTCTTATACCAACCCAGGACAATTACAGAGGGATATGTACCGGGTGAAAAGTAAAAAAAATCTTGCAATTAAGGCAAGCATACCACAATGTTCATATAAATCTTTGGTGCATTATGACTGATGATGATCGTGATGATTTTCTGACAAATATTTATTGATTGACTGTGCAGTACCAGACATTTCTCAAGGTACTTAACACAGTGATCAAAACAGACTAATATCTCTGACTTCATGGAGTTTATATTCTATTATTATAAAATGCTAATGATCATAATGTAGTCTTATAATTCAACCCCAGATGTTATCTTGCTTAGCTGTGGCATTGAAATCAAAACTTCTTGTACAGTTAGCAAAACCCTAAGCTATAAAATTAAAGAAAAGTGTTTCCTGGTTTATATTGTTTACTAGAAACTTGTGGTTTAGTATTTAAGCATCACTAATTTACATACTATAATTCCCACAGATTAAGTTTATTTAGCTAAATATACATTCACAATCAAAAATTGAAGAAATAAATGAAGAATAGTATGTATAAAAGCAGAAATTGAGAACAGATTTAAATAACCAAAGACATCCAAATATGGAAAGGTCAGATGAAAAAAAAATAATATGCTTAAAATATTTATGTAATTAAAAGTTAGAATAAAAATTAGTAAAAATATAAGAAAATATCAGGGACATTCAGAAATATTTGAAGAACAATTGAAAAATATTTTGAGAAATGAAAAATATACAACAGAAATTTAAAATTTATTTTGGATCAACAGCAAATAATACACCAATGATGAATGAAAGAAGTTGCTAACCATAGAAAATCTAAAGAAATTAGCCAGATTTCAGTCTGTAGAGATAAGGAGATTAACGTTTGAAAGAAAAGATAAGTATCATAGGGGATAGAATAAGATAATTTAACATATGTCCAGTCAAAAATTTTAGGAGAAGATTAGAAAAAAAAAAAAAAAAAAAGGAGCAAGGCAATATTCCAAACCTAAACAGCTGAGATTTTTTTCTGAATTTGAAAGTTATACGTCCATAGCTACAATCAGTATAATATATAAATACAATAAATGAAAAGAAAATATCACTTAATATCCTGTATTAAAACTCCAAAAAGCCAAAGGCAAGGTATATTTTAAAAGTAGAAAGATAAAAGTTATGAACTTAAGAATGATAATTAGTCTGACAACAAATTTCTAAATATAGTATTAGAAGTCAATGGAAAGTAATACAATAAAATAAATGTCAACTTCAAAATACATTCCCAGTAAATACTTCAAAAAATAAATGCAAAAGAGAAGCTTTTTTTGTTTTTTTAAGAAAAATAGTGTATCACAAATTACTTACTAAAGAAATTTCTGAAGGGTATGTTTCAGAAAAAAAGCGATTGGAACTTAGAAGAAATAGACAAGCAAGAAGAAAAGTAAGTGAAGAAATTGATAAGCATGTAAGCAAATACAAATATATTTTTTTGAATGAGAATATCTAATGCCCAATATTTAGAGGACAAAAAGTTAAACCCATTGAAAAAGACAGGAATGACCATATCTATGGAGTTCTAAGGTTATTTTAAAATTCAGGAGGAAGAATACAACATTTGTCAATTTTAGACTTTATTAATATAAATAGACACGCTAAACTTTCAAAGATAACCATAAAAATGTAAAAAAAGCATTTAATAACAAAAAAAGATAAATCATGATATAAGGAAAAAAACCTAAAAATCAATACATAAAACATAAAAGATACATATAAAATGTGGTGCAAAGTGAAAACATGAAATAACAGACCAAAGTTTAATTGTAATAAATATAAGTGGACTAAGCTCTTAGGTTACAAAAAAAGACACCAACAGACTGAACATTAAAAAAAAAAAAACCCTATAAAACTTAAAAACAACCCTATTTAAGTAAAAGATATACTTAAATCATAATGACAAAGAAAATGTTTGAAAAAAGATGGAATTATATCCAGCAAATATTAACCAAAAACAAGGTTTGGTACTTTATGTAGTGAAGAATACTACATGTGGCATTAGTATCACACAAAATAGACTTTAGTACAAAAAGCAAGACCCTTCTATAAGTAACGCTGGAGTTTCAATTCAACATGAAGATAAAAATCATTCTTAAGTTATATGCATCTAATAAAATAGCCTCACAATTTATGAAGCAAAAAATGAGAGAGCTACAAGGAGAAATCTGCAACCTCTCTCATTATAGTCAACATTTTACTACTAATTTATTAATTACTGATAGTGCAAGTAGACAAAAAATCTAGGAAATACAGGCAATTTGGACAATGCAATTAGCAAGCTTAATCTAATAGACATATGTGGAATGGTCCATCGTCTAATCAACTGCAGCTAAATGAATATAAATACTTTTCAAGACACATAGAACATTTATAAAAATTGTCTGCATGTTAAGCCACACAGCAAGAATGAGTACATTTCAGAGACTTAGTATTGTTGTGAAAACATGATGATAGAATTTGGTTTGAGATGAAAGACAAAATCTTTGTATTTAAAAATTAACCCCAAAACTAACAATTGCATTTTTTGAATGGGTTTGTCTTTAACTTAGGTTTATGAGCTATATTTTACAAGAGGTGAGAACATTTCCCTGGGAATCTGAGTCTCTGCTTCCACTGAAAATATAATTTAATCATTGAAATATGATATTTAGTTTTTAAATGTGTCCCATTGACAGGTGGGATTATTAAAAATCACTGTGTTTGTTCTCAAAGTGTGGGTGGTTGGCAGAAATTAGAGATTATATAATATCAGGTAAGTGGTTAGCAATTCAAAGCGCGTACAGTTTGTAAATGGCACTATTGGGGAAAACAATCAGGAATAATAATAAAATAAAAACCACTATGTTTATTAAGATAAACACACAGGCATATACACACAAAGCTTTTAAAGCTTGGACATGAAATTTAATCTCCTTGTATAATATCTTTTTCGCTGAAACAAGAGATTTAAACATTTTCTGTGTTTGAAAAACTACCTATGTACATATAAAAATGTTTTTCAAAATTTTAAATGTTAGAAATGAAGTTAATATTAGCAGTAATGTGAAAGCTGACCTTAGCTTGTATAATGGAGAGCCATTTAATTAAGTTAAATATAAATTTTAATAAAACCAACATTTCAAAAATTTTCAGTACATCTCATTTTTTACCTAACCTGTTCAGTGCTTTTAAAAAGAGCCTAAATATGTATATAACCAAGACGTAAAATAAATTGAATAATTGAATGCTTATTAAAACATTTATATCAATATGAAATAACTCAGAAGGGAAAATTTTAAAGAATTACCCTGATACCATTAACATAGATTTTTAAAGTAAATTCTCAAATGTGATATATAAGTAATTAGGAAAACTAACCCCTTATGTTGTGTAACTCTCACTGCTAGTTCTAATTTCAAAATTGGAAGATGCACAGTAAAGATTTTTTTAGTCTTGTATTTATTCTGCCCTCTTTTGATTGTCCACACTGCCGGTGAGGTTATTCTTCCATGTATTTCATTATATGCATTTTTAAAATAAAATGAATCAAAATCTCCTAAAGCAAATTTTTGTAAGCACTTTTATCTGCATCTCTGAATGAAAGATATCACAGTTTACAACTGATCTGAAAAAAAGTCAGTGTATCACTCATTCTTATTGGATCATTCATCTTTCAGAACTCCTGTTTTTCATTTCGTCTAAAACATGATTAATTTTGCTTACATAGCTATTAGCTCCTAAAGGTCACATATGGTTCTCAACACCACACATGGATTTAGCAAAACCTGATCCTCATCATAGGGAGACTTAGTCTGTAACTGGGGCTCACCTGGAAAAAAGTTATAACTGGAGACAAACTCAGTATTTCAACGTATGCATTTACCAGCAATATTTCAAATCTTAACACAGTAGAACCTCCCTGCGTTGACCACCTCCTTAAGTTGGCCTAATTTTCACCGGACATGCCCCACATGTACGTATCAGTACACAAGGTCTAGTTCCTTATGTTGATCACCTCTGTGTGTTGACCAGTTTGTTACAGCCCCTTGGATGGTCAACTTACAGAGGTTCTACTGCATTTCAAAATGCAAGGAAAAAAACAGTCCTTCAATTTTATGAATAACTCGTTCTTACTTGATATTTTGCATGTATTTGCTGACCGTTTTCTTATTAGATCTTTCCCTGCACTAGCCTTAACACTCCATTGGTTAATAAGTACTTTTCACCAAGAGGAGGGGGTGGAAAAAAAGAAAAAAAATCTTTCCAGATAGGTATATCCAGTTAAAAATATTGAAGTTATCAAAGAAGGTCAAGGGCGGCGCCTGTGACTCAAAGGAGTAGGGCACCAGCCCCAGCCAGAAACTGCAAAAAAAAAAAAAAAAAGGTTAAGAAAGATGAGACTGGGAAAGGAAGAAAAGGGGATGTTGAGAGTAATAAATATATGATTGAGAATATAAGAAATGCAGAAAGAGGGGAAAAACCTAAAGAAAATGCATTCCTACATCTTTCTAACTTCAGTATTATAGTAAATGTATCAAGACTTCCAGGTTCATCTCTTTTAACTAGACATGTGCTCTACTCTAAGTTCCATTTCTAAACCACTATAGGTATTAAACGGCAATTTACATGTGATTAGCATTTTTTTTTTTTTGTACTTGTGGTTTTGGTAAGTTTTCCAAACCTAATGACTGTTCCTTTGGCCAGCAACATAAATGCTATAATCACACAATTATTGTGCTGGGAACAGTTTAATTCAGCATTTTGTTCTCAACCACAGAACAATTACTCAACAATTTCGGTTAACCAGACTAGCTAGCTGCCTGGAGAGAAAGAGAATATTCACAAGATCTATTGTCTTACATAAAGGCAGCTCCCAGGTCCGCTGGAACTTCTTAGTACTGCTCTGCTCACTTCTCCTCAGGATTCTTCCCTTCTCCCCTAACGAAAATGACAAACTGCAGGTTTTCCTTTAACAACTTGCTATTTGCTCAGTCCTTTTAATTATACATTTGCATATTTTTAAAAGAACATGGGGTTTCGGTGTGCCTGAAAATACAGGCCTATAGATAAATGTACTTTAAAAATTTAATGTAATGATAGCTAATACAAAGAGCTGTAAATTCAAAAGTGTAAGTTCAAAACTCTTCCTTACGGCTATCCTGTAGTGCTTATAGTGATGGAAAAGGCTTCCGAACTGTGGGTAATCTCATCTATCATTTAAATTACATGACTTCCTAACTGTGCGACTGGCTTAATGTCAACCTTCATTCTATATTTTTAATTTTTAAAATGGAAATGAAGGCCATTAACATAATCATGGCTATTGAACTTCTTTTTGTATTGTTATTTTGTTTAATATTCATTTTAATTTATCAGAATGGGAAAATATGGTCTAAGCATATCATGATAAAATATTTAGGATAAAGCATCAATTTATACACCTGTATAAAATGTACATTGGAATTTTCATCTTCCTTGACTATTTCTTACAATACAGAGAACTATTAGACTAGCACTATGTTATCCTTCATAGATTTGAACCCCTACTCGGAAACAAACAAGTCCATGGTGAACCAATGAGGTGAACAGTCAAGGGTAGTTGTGGAAGAAAACAGGCATTCCTAAAGGTCTCCTTTTATCGCCCACTGTTCTTTTTTTTTTTTTTTTTAGTCTCTTTCTTTGTTTTCTTTCTACTCTGTTTATTCTTTCTATTTTCCTGCTTTTTGCTCTAAAGAGTGGACAGGGAGACAGGCAAAGAAATTCTAATATCATGGTTAGAAAAATCCTAACTTATGGTAAACAGAAAAACTATGGTTTGCCCATGGAAAGATGCCATGAAAACCAAGAAAGAGCTCAAGTATGAAGATAACCTCTTAATCAAGAGGCAAAGATAAAGAAAGGCATGAGACTTCTGGATACTTAAAATTTTAATTGTGTGTGCTTATATATTTGAATGAATAAAAATACTATAGTGAAATATGTTGAAAAGGGATTCCTTATGCCAACCTCATTCGCTTCCTCAAGCAGGTCAGTGTATGTAAAGAATTCAATGTGCATTGGTTTCTCCTTTTATTTTCAAGCTCCAAATATCTTTTTTTTTTTCAAGTAAAATTTAAGAATGGAACCCTAATCATGAAACGTTAGCATGAAAACTCAGCCTCCCCCATACCAACCATGTCTCCTCTCTCAGTACCAAACTCCCTGGAGGAACTCCATGAACCCTATGTAACACTGTCAAAACAATCTGAAACTACTGATCTACCACATGACTGCATGATTATTATTCAATGCCAAAATGTGATGATATAGTTGATGTAGTATAAAATATTATGTCTAACACAATAACCTCCTCATTTATTATGGTGTCACATAGACTGTAACTTGTGTTATGTATTCATACATAAGCCAATTCCAACTTAGAATCTTTATATCACCTAAATAAAAATCAAGTCAAGCACAACAATCTTCTATACATAGTCACAATTAATTTCCTTTTAAGCAAGAAATCCACATTCCACACTGTGTAATTTTCTGGTGTAATCTCTACTTCTTTAATCCAGGTACAACCTAAGCTATAATTAAAGAACAAACATTTGTAGAACAGAGTATAGACTATAAAAAGAGAAGGCTGAAATAGTATCGGGTTCTTCTGAATGAAAATAACTAAACTTAGTGTAAAATTTATGCTAAAAAAATGAGCCAGATATTAAATTCAGAATGAAAAAATTGGCTATATCCTTGCCACTTCTTGGTTAATCTGGCCCAGAGCCAATTTTCCAATATTATGACCATCCTGTAGCCCCAGTAAGTGTTTTATTTATTTATTTTTGTACTGAATAAAAATATCAGCTGAAGCCGGGAAAATGTGAAATGGATGACATATTTTAGAACAGCTTCTCCCAGAATACAAAAATATTCCCCAACTCGGAACTGAAACAAATAGTAGAACTACCGAGCAATGCCAACTGGCGACTCTCTGATGCCATTCAAACTTCGCAAATACTGGGCTCTCAAACGCATTTTAATTATTCAAAAGAAAACTAGGAAATGGTTCAAATATCAATTGCTTTCACAGAAATACAAACTCTCTTTTAAGAGAAGCATATGATATAACTTCCTATAACCTATAACTTTGCTGTAGTTACCTGTTCAGTTGTTTCTTTGAGTAGGCAGAAAGGGAATTTCTCTTCTGTAGTCATCAAGACTATGCCTCTCAAAAGTTGTGATTGAGACAGAGCAGAAACCATGTGAAAATAGATTTGCTATTGACAACTACAGGAGATGGTAACATTACATAAAACATAGGCCAGTAAGTCCTGGTACTTTTCCATTAGAATAAATTCCAGAGACAATTATAAAGAGGTTTTGACTGACAGGCAACCTTTATTAAAAAAGAGGACCTCTGCTATGATTTTAACGTCAAGGAGTATATGGACCTCACTGTGAATTCAATTAGCTACTGAAGATTGGCTTTACTACTTTGGGTTGGATTTGCGCAAAGATATTCCATATCTTTTGTACTGAGATTCAATGAGACAGCATAAAGACATCTAAATGTTTTCATATACCCTATAAATAGTCACTAGGCACGGTAATACCACTTAGTCTCAAAAAGTTGTCTGGCTTCCACGCGCCATCCTTAAGGAAGAAAAAAAAAAAAACCCTGCTGTTTTCTAGGCAGAATTTTGTAAACCTAAGGCAAAATAATTTATGAGCAAAATTATTGGAGCTCCTGAAATGAATGCTGAGATCTAACGCTATTTGGAAGTTTGTTTCTAGGTAGTACATATGCAAGTGTGAGTATACATATGTATATAGAGAGAATACACATAAGATAATTTTTATATATTGTATGTGTGTATACACTCACACATAAATTATACTTAGGGTAGAAAAGAAATGACAGCACTGCTTTTTATAAAAACGACTTTTTTTTTTTTTTACATGAACTGATCCTAAAGGAAAACAATGTTTTCAAGGACCACAAACCTAACTAAACCTTCCACAACAAGGAATTCACAAAATTTTAAATATATCTAAACTCTTAAATAATAAATCTGAGCCTGCATAATCAGAGTCTGTTTTTCAACAGAAGTCATTCATTCACAGAAGCCATGGGGCCCCCGGCGGGCTTATGGGAGCACTCCAAATTGGTAGCCACACAATGGACAGCTTATATGATTGCAATGGTCCATATCCAGTAAAACTGCCTAAAAACACTGAATAATGGGCTCAGTCTATAATAATTTAGAAAGAGCCATTTACAGCTGCATAACACATATTACCATCTCTACAATGGCTTAAAATGAAGCCCTGGGAACTATTTCCTCTGAATCAGTGTGTTATTGAGTGGTGCCAGTTCACTTTTTTTTTCCCCCCATTTTAACAAAAAAAGTTTTGTTTTGTGTTTCAGCCTGCCACTGATCACCTTTCACATATTAGCGTCTGCCCTAGAATACTCTCGCCAGCAGTATTGGTCCCATCTGTGCTTTCCATTACATCCTGATAATCCCTTAAGAACAGCTGGACCTTCGGGTCCCAATACAAACTCTTTCTGTAGATAGATTTGCTAACAATTAACGTGGATGTTGTATTTACATCTTGCTTGCAAATGTCCTTTATAGGGTTCTTTGGGACTGTGAAGGGGTATGGCCTGACATCATCAATTCAACAATACCATGATATAGTTCTTTATCTCAATTATAATGTGATATTGAGTCACCTCTAATACTGAGCTGCACTTAGAAAATTATTTTTAGACAACATATGACAACATTAATGACACGTTTCCAACTACACTGTGTCATTAAATAATCAGGAAGTAACATCTTCAGTTAATCAAATGGTTTTAATACACTCTCGGTATCGGAAACACTGTAAATTTTACATTTTACTTAAGAAATTCCAGCAAGCAGCAAGAATAGTGATGGGTTCTTCCAGTGTAAAATAATTCCATCAGACTCATCTGCTTATGTAATAATAATAAAAAATTTTAAATGGCAAAGTGGGGATGGCTATCTACTTACATGAATGATCTACTCTAACTAGTATCTGTAACTAACTAGTGCTTTCCCATGCCCCACTCACATTCTATACCTCTCTCAGCCACTTATTTATTTTCCAAAAGTTTAGCATTATCAGAGATGCTCCCCTAAATACTGCACAAAGAATCGCCATAGAGTGAGTCTCACTTTGCCATTTTTTTGTACGAATCATTCTATCGCTAACTAGAAAAATCATCTCAATATACCCCAAATAATGTCAATATCACATATATATAAACTAGACTATTGTATTATGAGGTCAGGGATTGTGTCTCTCTTGTTCACATTTTTATCTCATCTATTTGAAGGCATATAGAGAAGAAAAGGTGTTCAATAAATGTTTGTTGAGTGACTGACTAAATAGATGAGAGTATGTCCTTTTTAGAAAAAGATTAGCAAATTTCATGACTTTCGCCATCTCTCCCATTATTTCATAAGAATCTCTTTAAGAAAATCGGACCTGACAGAAAACCTAAGCTGCTATAAATTCCCAACTCTTCCTTTCTACGTATTTTGAATGTTGTGAAGAAATGAAGAGCTTTTTCATCACTTCCTCTCACTATTCATAGAAGCCATAACTGGTTTCCACTCAGCCAGCAGGTGTACCCCAAATGCACATCTCTTCATCTTAAAACCTCTCAACAATAGACTATCCAAGAATAGAAGGCACTAACTTCTCAGCCTGTCCAGTGGCCGGGACCTCCCTCCCTCCTCCTGGGGCTCCTGCTTGTTTTGCCCACTCCCTTTTGTGCCTCACTAACATCTGAAGATTCCCAGCTGCCCACCTACATCAGCTCTCCAGGAGCTCCATGGTCTAAATTTAATCACTTTACCTGAATGCACCTCTCCCAATTTCACTGACTCATTCCTACGCGTCTTCTAGTGTTCATCTCGGCTCCTCCAGCAAGCCTTCCTTAGCTCCTGAATCTTGATTCTTGACTTCCCCCCTTTCTTGCCAGACTGGGAAAGGGAGCAAACCCTCACATTGTTACACACACCACAAAGAAATGCAAATTCAGTACAACCTCTGTAAGTTGACCACCCAAGGGATGTTACAAACTGGTCAACATATGGAGGTAGTGAACACAAGGAACGAGGCCAATCATTCTACACATACATGTAATACATGTCTGCTCTATGAAAATTAGGCCAACTTAAGGAGGTGGTCAGCAATGGAGGTTCTACTGTGCTTATTTTCTCTGTCTTCCAACTGGATTGAGTATCACGAGGGCAGAAAACAGGAGAACCAGTGGAGAGCCGGCAAATGGTTTTCAACATGACAGAGATTCGTCGCTACAGAGACACTAAATTGGGAGCAATGTACAAGGGAAATTTGGAGAGGCAGCCAGGCCCAAAGCAAAGACATTAGGTGGAAGGGCACTAAAATGATCAGGAGCAAAGCAGCACCCAGCATCATGAGATGGCAGTGGGTGCAGAAAAGAATCCTAAATTCTTCCTTATGTCACGCAATTATTTTCTGTCTTGTTTCAGACTGTCACAATTCTATCCTCCAAAGTGATGCACAGAATACAGTGTTATTTTTTCCTGAAAACTTCACTGGTTTTAGACCAGGCTATCTTAATTCACAGAATGAATTATAAGGCAGTCTCTCTTTCCTATTGTCTTAAGAGTATATTATAGTTTGATCTATTTGGTCTGCTTTTTTTAATTTTGTAGAGACCGAGTCTCACTTTATCGCCCTCGGTAGGGTGCTGTGGTGTCACAGCTCACAGCACTTCCAACTCCTGGGCTTAGGCGAGTCTCTTGCCTCAACCTGCCAAATAGCTGGGACTACAGGTGCCCGCCATAATGCCCAGCTGATCTATCATTTTAATATTGGTACAACTGAACCGTGAAAAGTAAAACTATTAGGATCTAGTGTTTCTTTGTGGGAAGGTTTTTCATTCTTAAGTCAATTTATTTAAAGGTTATAAGACCATCCAGGCTTCCATTTTTCAAAATAAACAGTTTCTATACATTCTACTATTTACTAAGAATTTGTCTACTTCTTTTATTCTAAAGAAACTTATTGCCATAGAGCAATCTTACAGTTGTATTATCTTTTTAATCTTTGTTATGGCTGAATTTATCTTCCTTTTTATTCTTTGTATTGTTTGTCTTACAATCAGTGATAAATACCACCCAAAATTTATCTATTCTACAAGTTTGTTTAAAAAAAAAAAAGAATCTTTTGGCTCTAGTACACCAAGTTGAGACAATTTCTGACCTAGCATATGAGGTGGCACAATGAAGTTTGCAAACTCATCCTGGAAAAACTGCTCCATACCTCATTGCTGAATATCACTGGGGCCGCCTTTGAACCACTCCTCTTGGCCCTCTGATGACATAGTGATATTCTGTAATGTGGTATGGAGTATCTTTTTCTAGGCTTGCAAATTTCATTGTCAGACCTTGTATGACAATAGCTCTGATGGCTATTTCAGAAAAAATGTTCTGATGGACCAGGCACTGGCATCGGTGCATAGCTTCCCAAGGAGAGTACTGCAAAGGTGACCCTCGTGACATTCAGCAATGAAGTATGTGGCACTTTTTCCAGCATGAGTTTGTGAACTTTTCATATAACCAGTTCTTTAAAAATCATATAGCTACTTGGGAGGCTGAGGCACGAGAATCGTTTGAGCCCAAGAGTTTGAGGTTGCTGTGAGCTATGGCGCCACAGTACTCTACCGAGGGCGACAAAGTGAGACTGTCTCAAAAAAAGAGAAAAAAATGACATTGTATATGTGTGTGTGTGTGTGAGGAATATTTATCCTCTAAATACTGAATCTGGGTTGCAAAAATTTCTACTAAACTTTTCATTATTTTTCAAATATTCTATATCTTTAGTAATACTTTATCTCCTTGACCTTCCAATAATTGAGAAGCATGATAAGAGTTTTCCACAACAGCAGTTTGTCTCACATTTTCTCCCTGTAGATTTATCTGTTTGGCCTCATATCATCTGAAGATATTGTATTCCATGCGTTCCAGTTTACAATGGTATATCTTCCTGGCAAATTAAAACTTTTATTATGTAGCAGTCTTCTTTATCTCTAGTAATGTTTTCTAGCTTAGAGTCTATTTTTCAGATTGACATAGCTCCTTTGCTTTCTCTAGTTTGCTTATCTGTCTTTTTTATAATTTTTTTGATATTCAAACTTTGTTTCCATGGGCTTCCTTTTATTTTATGTTTCTCTCAATGATAGCATAGAGATAGCTTTATTAAGATTAACTTTAATAGTTAATTTCATAAACTATTTCAAGCTTTATTTACTTTAATTACTTATGCATTTCAAATTTGTTCCTACTAACTTTATGTTATCTATTTGCCCAGATATTTAAAATGTTTTTCCTACTTCTGCTTGATGTTTTATGATCGTTATTCTGGAGTTTTAGAATTGTTCTGTTTTGTTCTGCCTTGCTTTTTTTTCTTCTGCCATTGGTTTACAGTTTATACATTTTGTTTGTTTTCTTTTGGTAGTTAAGATTTATCATAAACTTAGCTCCAAAAAATCTAAAGTTAATATCTATTATCGTCCCCAAATAATATCTTTTTTCTTCAATGTCTGCCTTTTTTTTAATCATACAATTATAAATTATGACCATTTTTCACAGAGACTTAAACTATAGCAATGTTTAATCCTCTGCTTTCTATTCATTTTCTTACATCTCTTCCAGCTACCTGGGAGCCTGAGGCAGAAAGATCCCTTGGGCTCAAGAGTTCAAGGTTACAGTGAGCTGTTCAAATCACAACACTGTCCCCAAGCCTGGGCAACATAGAGAGAATCTGTCCCGTTAAAAAAAAAAAAATCTAGGCCCAAACCATAACCTGGAGAATCTTCTTAAAACGGCCACTATGGTCTTTTATAACTGAGACCTTTTATAAAAGAGAAAGGAGGAAAAAGAGAGAAAGGAACAGAAAAGAATGACAGCTCTAGTAATGGCACTCCAACAAATGAGCAATTTTCAGGGGCAGAGGGAAACCAGAGGAGCTAAAAACAAGTGCTTCCAATGTGGTCAGACTGGCCACTTCAGAAAAGACTGCCCCAAGCAGCACCACTGGCTGGGCAAACCACCTGGCCCCTGTCCAGAATGCAAGGGTGACCACTGGAGGGTGGCCTGTCCCTAGAAGCAAAGGCCTCCTGGGACAGTGACCCCATCGGAGCCCAAACTGGACTGAGGGTGCCCAGGGCAAATTCTCATGGCTCCAGCTTGTGTCATCACCCCTCAAGAGCCCCAGGTTTGCCTTATAGTGGAGTGCCAGGAGATAAAATTTCTTTTGGACACTGGAGCAACCTTTTCTGTACTTCTCTCTAATCCTG
>CAUYON010062619.1:0-10747 GCA_963573935.1 Arctocebus calabarensis | reverse complement strand
ATATGAAAGCCATAAATTAGCTTCATAGTAGGGCTAAGGACATTGGATACTTTTTCTTCTATTCTTGAGATACTTTGCTAACAAGAATATGTCCCAGCTTCATCCGTGTAAGCATGAAAGAGATAAAGTCTCCATCTTTCTAAATTTAAGGCTGCATAGTATTCTATGGTATAATGTGGCATTTCTTATTCCTCCTTTCCACCTTTTTTCTGATTTCAGAGAGATTTTTCTTGACTCGCTGAGTCACTATCTTTTATGAAATGAATTGGTTGGTTAATGTAGTTAGTCTATATGGGTATTTATTCTTCAGGTGTGGCTTTCTAATTTTGCAGCTTTGTTTTTTTGATTCTAGTTTAACTGATGAAGAGTCTCGGAAAAATTGGGAAGAATTTGGAAATCCAGATGGGCCTCAAGGTGTGGTAAATGACGATTTAAAAATATTGATGATATGGTGTATATTATGGAAAAATTAATTTGTGTAGAAGGAATAGTTTGATTTTCTTAGTTTATGAATAGGAAATTAATAACCACAAGGAATTTAAACAGGTAAATTGACCCCCATTCATTAAATTTTACTTTTTTTTAACTAGTTTGAAGGGTAGAAGTTAGATTGATTCAGGGAAAAGAGTAATTACTATCATTAATATTTTCTATTGTTGATGAAAATTTGATGGGAAAAAATCTGTTTTTCTTTACTGACTTCACACATTTCCCAATATGTCCATATTTTTTTTTATAAATTCAGGACACATAAAGAATTTAGGTTTTTTGGAAGAAAGAATTCCACAGGGCTGTTTTTTCCCCCTTGAAAAATTTGAAATTTGGGGTATAAACCATATCCTTTAACTCTTGTGTATTGGATGTCCACTAATAAAGTTATCTTATAGTTTTGGGGGGCGTTGAGATTTGGGGATATAAATAATTAAAACTGTAAGTAGATACTTCAGAAACTCTGATGTTCTTTCTGTTTCAGCCACAAGCTTTGGAATTGCCCTGCCAGCATGGATAGTTGACCAGAAAAACTCAATTTTGGTGAGTATATTTAAAGAAGAGAGAGAATGTATTTGGTGTAATTTGTGTTATGTGCATGTGTCTTGGTAATTTAAAGAGAACTATTACAAAGAAAATACTATAGGCTATTTTTAACTTAATTATGTATGGTGAAAACTATTTACGTAACATTAAAGAATCAGTGCCCATTATTAGTTAGGCTGTTGCTTTGGGGTAGTGTGTTCTAAATGGAGGTTTTTTGCTTGTTTGTTTGTTTTTGGAGACAGAATCCCTTACTCTATCACCCTGGGTAGAGTGTTGTGGCATTATAGCTCACAGCAACTTCAAACTCTTGGGCTCAAGTGATCCTCTTGTCTCAGCCTCCCCAGTTGCTGAGATTACAGGCACCCGCTACAATGCCTGGCTGTTTTTTCAGAGGTGGAGTCTCGTTCTTGCTCAGACTGGTCTTGAACTCCTGAACTCAAGCAATCCACCCACCTTGGCCTTCCAGAGTGCTAGGTTAAATGTAGTTTTAAAACCTTAAAGTTATTTGACTTGACCTATACAAAAACAAAGTATGCAAACAAAATATGACCCTCTAATATTCCGAAATTAAAAAAAAAACAAAAACCTTCAAGTTGCGATGATTTCTTTAGTAAGTAGTTTCAGATTGAATCTTACCTTTGGTTTGAGAAACTATTGTTTTTCATGGTATCTGCATTTTTCCTAAGGAATACTTAAAATTTAAATGTTCTTTTCTTTCACCATTACCTAGGCTGAAGTAATTTTAATGTATGATAAATTGTAAATATTGCATATAGTACTTCAGGAGGCAGTGGAATATCAGCTTTAGACAGCAATGGGTGTTAAAACCCTAAAACATCAGGAATCATCTTGCTGTTTAGTAACAGATAATTCCCTACTTCAGCTTTCTTCAAAATACTTGTCTAGGAGCTATCTTTGAAGCAATAAAAACAAAATTCATGCAGTCTAAATATAATTTGATATAAATGTTATTTTATACCAGATTAAAATAGATTATCTTTAGGGGTATACAGTTGCTGCATACAAACATATTTATCATGTTACCCCTGTGAGAGTAATAGAGAAGAGCTAGTTACTACCAGATTTAGGATCAAGCAGTAGGAGAAAAATCAATAGGTGAGAAATATTAGCAAACAGAACATTATGCAGTGGCTCCATGATATTTGGGAAAAGGAAACAGTGTAACCAAGGGCTTCTTATTTCATTTATTTCCGAGGCACTACACACTTGCAGGTTAATATACTTGTGGGTAAATAAGTACCTGAGTGGAAGAGGAATGTAATTTATAAAACTTTTGCTGGTATTATCTATATTGTATCAGTAAATAACAGATTAAAAGATAATTTATTATAATGGATATGAGCCTGGGCTCTAGAGCTGAACTGCATAGGTTCAAAATTCTGCCTCTACCACTTAATTTGCTGTGCGACCTTGGACAAGCTATGTAAACTATATGCGTTGCAGATTCCCTGCCTACCAAGGGAAAATAATGATACCTTCCTCGTTGAGTTTGAGAATAAGGATTAAACAAGATAGTACATGAAGAGTACTTTTAGTAGTGTCTCTGCCTTTGTATGCCTCAAAGTTAAGTGTTTGTGGATGTTGTTATTATTTACCTGATGAAGGCCATAATATTTTCCTCTTCAATTCTAGGTTTTACTTGTGTATGGATTGGCATTTATGGTCATCCTTCCAGTTGTTGTGGTAAGTTCTAGCTTTTCTTGTTAACATTTGTTGGCAAAAGAATTGACATGTTTTGGAATCTCTCTATAAGATTCTGATCTGTGTTAGAGTATAAATCAATTGATCCTTGAATTTAAGAATCTACACTTTAAAAGGTCTTCTAAAGGTGACATAACTTAAGCATTTAATCTGTGTTTCCTCCCAAACCCATAGTAATACACAACTGAGTTAATATAGATATATTTAGAATTTAAGATGAAAGTCTTTCTGCATTTCCTCCCTCAATTCCATTTCTCTCAGACATAATCACTGCTAAATTTGATGTTTTCTCTTTCAAATTTTTTTCTGTATATTTACGTACACTTTTTTAACTTTAATGAGATTTTACTGAATATTCTGTTTGTTTGACTTTTTTGGCTTAGTATACTAGGGATACAACATACAGAGTATCTCTACTTTAAAAAACAGCAGTATGTACTACCATCATATAGAGATACCATAAAGTTATAATTTTTACCATTTATTACTTTTGTTAGTTGTGTTCTTTCTGATCCTGGAGTTCCTGAGTCCCATTATGAACCCAGTAATTAAGCTGTTTTGCCTTCCTGGGAATGTCATGAGGATCCAGTTATATGAAATGTGAATGAAAGTGTCATATCAACTGTAAAATTACTGTTACATTTATTTATCAAATATTTATTGAAGATATGCTATGTGTTAGGCACCAGCTTATTGTTTATAACAATGGAGGGTTTTATTCCTGTTTTTAAAACATTTACTTGAAATGTAAATGTTTTAATCATGTATATGCAATGACTGAGGTTGGTGTTTAGGCTTCAGACAATATCTAAGTAAATCATTTGAAATATGTAACAAGGAGGCATATCTTCTAAAGCTCAGGTGTTTTTATTGGCTTGTGAATATTTAGAGGATTTGACCATAAACATAATCTGCATCAAACTTAATTTATTTTAGTTTTCATGCTTTATTTCTTGGTTAATTTTGTGTTTCAGGGTTCTTGGTGGTATCGTTCAATACGCTATAGTGGAGACCAGATCCTAATACGCACAACACAGATTTACACGTACTTTGTTTATAAAACCCGAAATATGGATATGAAACGTAAGCAAACTTCAGTAACTATGATATCAGTCACATTACTTTCTGATTCACTTAATGTTAAGTTGATATACTGTGTATTGGGGAAATTCCATTTTACAATTTTATAGATAATTCATTATAACTGATGCTGGAGAAAAGTGCCAACACCCTAATTTGTATTTTCATTACTCCTGTTTACTCAGTTATATGTATCTAACATCAGAAATGGTTATGGTTGAGCTTTGGGTCTGCAGGTTTTGTAGTAATATTAACTGCCATTTATTATTGTATGCCAGACACTTCTAGGGACTATACTTACGTTAACTTATATTGTCTTTGTTAATGTCCCCATAAGTAAGTGCTGTGTTTAAGTAAATCTTATAGATGAGCAAACCAAGGCACAGAAAAGGAACATGCTTGAGGATACACAAGCGCCAAATCCAGGGGTTAGCTCAGGCAGTCTGGTATCTGAGCCCTAAACCACTACATTGTACTGTATGTATCATTTATGGTAAAAATAAAAAGAGTTTTTGGTGTTCAAAGAAAACTGTTGGAATATTTCATTCCAAGTTCTATTAAGAAATTGCTTAAGAATTCACCTTGAGTCTGAATGAGTCAAAAAAAAATTGCTTATGACAAAAATGAATATGATTTTAAATGCTTTATTTGATCACATAATGCTAACTTTATACAGTTTATCTTTAAATATATAGTGTTGCTTTTCAGAATGACCACTTTGCAGAAATAATAGACACTTTCTCCATCTTTAACGTTTAAAAAATAAAAACATAAGTTTTAAATTATGCCTCACTGGAGAATGCATTTTTGTTACAAAACGGAAATGAACTTTTTTGTATTTTAGATTTGGCAATTCTGTTAATTTTCTTGGTAATGAGAGAGAAACTCCTCAGAGTCATGATGACTGTGTATGTGAGAACAGATCTTACGTATTTTTGAGGAATGAGTAAATATTACTTTTCTTTATGTATATGTGTTATATATGTCTTTCTTTACATAGGATCAAAATGTTAATATAGAAACTGATTCCCTTGTGAAAATGTTTCATGTTTATAATGTTTTGGTGTGTTTCTTGCCTCAGTCATGTTGGTTTGTTTCATTTCTGAGGGTGGTACTTAATTAGACTTACACAGTTAGAAAAATGTTGTGTAGTTGGGGATTTGTTTATATAGCCTTGGTTATGTTAGCTATCTTAGGAATAATTGTTTCATGAAGACGTTTGGGGCTAGGAATGGTAATAGCTCACACATATATTGTGCTTGCTTTGAATAAGGTACATATGAAGAAACTGAGGTACAGAGAGAGAAGAGGCCTAGGCTCGTACATATAAGATGAGTACTTTGGGAGACTAGGCTGGGATTATTGCTTGAGGCCAAGAGTTCCAGACCAGACCAGTGTGGGCAATATTGAGGCTCCTCCCATCTCTAATTAATTAATACATACATACAAACAAAAGAAGTGAAGAATATTGCCCTAGGTCGTTTAGCTAGGAAGTGACAAAATTCCAGGGTCTATGCACTTAACTTCTATGCTGTACTGCCTTTTGTGAATATATTATATATATTTTCTGCCATCTGCTAAAATTAATGACTCTAGTGCCCGTCCTTAAAGAGCTTGTATAGGCAGTTGGGTGCTGTGGCTTATGCCTGTAATCCTAACTCTCTGGGAGGCCCAGGTGGTGGGTGGATTGCTTGAGCTCAGGAATTGAAGGCCAACCTGAGCAAGAGACAGATGCCATCTATAACAGCTAGCGGGGCTTTGGCAGGTGCCTGTAATCCCAGATACTCAGGAGGCTGAGGCAGGAGAATGGCTTGAGCCCAAGTGTTTGAGGTTGCTGTGAGCTATGATGTGACAGCACTCTACAAAATGAGACTCTGTCTCCAAAAAAAAGAGTTTGTATAGGCTAACAGGGAATATTAATATATGGCAGCAAGTCATGTATTTCAATTCCATATATTTCCACAAACCCATCCAGGTTTCATAATAAAATATTCTGGAAATTATAGTGTATTTTAATTTACCCAAGGCTTTGAGAAGTCATGTAATAAAGAAACCTTTAACTCTTATTTAACCCATTATTTCCAGCCATACTTAACCATAGCAGCCCCTCCCTTTTACACAGCAGTTATTAGCATCACATGCTATATTAATACTCTAGAGAATGTTTCTGTGGAAACATGTCTAGGTCTGGAAACATGTCTAGGTCTAGAAACATGCTATTTTAAATGATTTTAATGTCTCCAGTTACTTTGCCCTTTTATTTAATGTGTACTTCTATCTACTTGTGGTAGGTAATATTACATATACTTTAAAAAGTGAGATTTTTCTTTTTTATCAGTAGTGGAGTTCAGATGATTTTTAGCATTGCACATAATTAGAAAAGTCCTTCGCTTTTAAACTAGTGAAGTATCTCAGGAGAGGAAATTAATAGATGAGCAAATTTATTTATTTACCTTTATATTTCTTTTGTTTTCTCAGGTCTCATCATGGTTTTGGCTGGAGCTTCTGAATTTGATCCTCAGTATAATAAAGATGCCACAAGCAGACCAACAGATAATATTCTAATACCACAGGTTAGGCCAATCTTCCAAATTCCTTGATGAACAGTTAAGTATTAAAGTGAATGCTTTTTTAGGTATATATTTTTAAATAATTATTTTATCTACTCTAGCTAATCAGAGAAATTGGCAGCATTAATTTAAAGAAGAATGAGCCTCCACTTACCTGCCCATATAGCCTGAAGGCCAGAGTTCTTTTACTATCTCATCTTGCTAGAATGAAAATTCCTGAGACCCTTGAAGAAGGTATTTGTGATTCTGATATCTACAAGGTTTTAATGGGACCAAGGCCACGGATTTAATTAGACCTCATGGTGCAGTGTTGTTGTCATTATTCTTTTTTGCTCAATCAAATAATTGCTCAAGGACCTTTTTAAAAGAAATCTGTATGCCACATAATTGCTTCACAAATAACTTGAAGGTCTAAGTCAGATGTTTTGGCAAATGTTAAAGTTCAGTGTTTCAAGGTGAGCGAATGCTTTATAAGAGAAATATTTAGTTAATTGCAGATTATACAAAGTTCCTAATGATTTTTTAAAAAGGATTTTCGTAAGCTTTTAGGGGAATAAAAATGGATTTCTGTAAACCATTACACATCTGTCCCCATCCATCCACTAGCCCCCTCCAGGAGTGGTTATCAGTTTTTGTTTTATGTTTGTTTAAAGGTCTATAAGTACTTGAAGCCACCTGTTCTGCCTAAAAGCAGTGGGTTGAGATGACAACATTTTTAGGGATGTCATTAATTTGAGTATCATCTCTTTACCTGTATTATTTCAATTGAAGTTTTAAGAAAAAGTGATCCTTAGGAAATAAATGTTCTCTCTAAATGTAATCTTACTATCCCCTATCTCCTTTAAGCCAATAATGCAACCAAATACCTTTGAAAATAAGGCTACCTGGTACTCAGTAATTGGTGGTAGGGTAAGATGCTTATCATGGAATGAAGGAGCACTATTTAGGCATTGTCATAGGAGTTGTTTGAAATATTAACTAGTGATTCTGTTACCAATGTTTCATACAGTCCTATAATCATCTCCATTTTTACCAGTTATCAAGGAACACATTTTTTTTTAGGTTGCATATCAAGCCCAGTGGATAGTCTTACTAGTTAACTATTATAAATGAAAGAGACTTTCTCTGTCTCTGTTTTTCATTTCCTCATATTTATTTATTTATTTATTTGTTTGTTTTTGAGACAGTCTCACTATGTCACCCTGGGTAGAGTGCAGTGGCGTCACAGCTCACAGCAACCTCAAACTCTTGGGCTTAAGCGATTTTCTTGCCTCACCCTCCCAAGCTGGGACTACAGGTGCCCGCCACAATGCCCAGCTATTTTTTTTTGTATTATAGTTGTCATTGTTGTTTGGCAGGCCCCAGCTGGGTTCAAACCTGCTAGCCCCAGTGTATGTGGCCAGTGCCCTAGTCGCTGAGCTACAGGCACCAAGCCTTACCTCTGTATTTAGTTGGAATTTATATTCAATCTTAGTCTTTGGATTTATGTGTGAGTATAACTATAAAAAAATTACAGGCACTAGAAGAACATTTTTAAAGTTTTCAAATGTAGCAAAATGAATCTTAAATTAAGATTAAGACCATTCTGAAAAAAAAGGGAGGTGACTTATTAAGTCTGACACTATAACATTAAAAATTTGCCTTTGAAACATCTAATATAAGCTAGAGTTTTCTGATTTTTTTGAGATAGTGATACTGAAGAGAAACTCTTCTATTCAACCTATAAAATTCTGAGATCATGTGAAATACTTGTAGGACAACTTAAATTTAGTATTAGTTTTGGGCTACAGGTGATGAAAGATGCCTTAACTATAAAATTAGAATGATTTGTTTCAGGCTTTTGATTGTTTTGCAGATCAGCAATTTATGCTGAAAAAATGCCCTGCTCTACTTCAAGAAATGGTTAATGTAATCTGCCAACTAATAATAATGGCCCGGAGCCGTGAAGGTGAGGAGGAGACATATTTAATTACAATGTGCTTTTTCTTGCAAGCGTGTGCAGATTACACTTTATGGTTTTAAGATTTATGGGTACTTACTGTAACTCTTTCTACCAGTTCAGTCAGCCTTCTCAATTTTGCTCATGGCTTTTCTTACTTCTATTACTTCCTATTATGTAAAGTTTTTACTACAGCTGTGTCTTTTAATTTAATTTTTTCATTGTTTATTTTTGCTTTTGAAAGATTTAAAATAGCATTTTTTTCTTCCTCTGAATATTTGTAGAGTTAGGTTATTCGGCTTTTTAACAGTGAGTGGAATTCCTCTTTAACTGATGTAGTAGTGATTCACCTGACAGTGGAATTTTTTGTGTGTGAGAGGAAAAGAATTGGGATTTGTAGTCAGTAAACAAAAGAAAAACCTTTTAAAAAGGAGGTAGTGGTTGTGATTTGTTATAGGTGATGTCATTTCTTGAAATAGTGTCAATATGTTCTTGATACTGATAATGTCTGATTATTTACTATTACTGGATATTGATACAAAGCATTTTTTAAATTAAATCAGTGCTTGTTGCTGGATAATGTGCATTTGACCAAGGTTGTGTATTTTGTGTCTTAGTATTTTACGTACTTTCCACACCACGATCTTAAAATTTGAAATGTTGAGGATATTAGTCTTAAGCTTTGTTTTTGTGGTAAATTGTATGCTCCAGAACATGTAAAAAGTCCAGCCCTGTTGTTTTCTTTTCCTGTTCTTTCTAAGAAAGGGAGTTTCGTGCTCCAACTTTGGCATCCCTAGAAAACTGCATGAAGCTTTCCCAGATGGCTGTTCAAGGACTTCAGCAGTTTAAGTCTCCCCTTCTACAGCTCCCTCACATTGAAGAAGACAATCTTAGAAGGGTTTCTAACCATAAAAAGGTAATTCTTTGCTACTTTAAAGTCAAGTTTTAGCAGTTTGTTTTGTTACGTAAAGGGAGCATGAATAAAAGAAGTTTTGTAGACATTTTTACTGTGATTTCTTAGATTGAGAATGTTTAAACATTCTAAAACATTTTCTTGATTAGATAGCTATTTTACAAAATTTTACTAACGTAAGTAATTTTACTATTTTGGGGATTGGTATGTTTTAGCAATTAACATTTTATTCTTGCCACGCATAGTGGTTCATGCCTGTAATCCTAGCACTTCGGGAGGCAAAGATGGGAGGATCACTTGAGGCCAGTAGTTCAAGACTAAGACAAATTAGCTGGATGTGGTGGCAGGCACCTGTAGTTTCAGCTACCCAAGAGGCTGAGGACGGAGGATTCCTTGAGCCCCAGCAGTTTGAGACTGTAGTGTGCAATGATCATACCACTGAACTCCAGCCTTGGTAACAGAATAAGGCCTTGTCTCTTAAAAGAAATGAAGGAATGAATCAAGTATAAATGCAATGGATACCTTCTAGTCATTTTATTCTTAGCTTAAAGTTTGGGCAATTTATTGGTAGAGTATGAAAAGAAAATTAAGTATTCAAAAAAGTATATCAAATAAAAGCAATCCTTATTTTAAAAATATCTGTACTAAAGACATGATAGTGAATCTTAAGGTATATAAAAATTAAGTATAAATGAAAAACTGAGCGAAAATCTAGTTCTGGTAGGAGATTTTAGGCATTATTTTGTATACAATGCCTAAAATCAGATGTGAGCACAAGATAGACATTGACTTTAGTAGTATACTAAGGTAAAATTAATACATGTATATTAGAAGTTTGTGACAGAGTTCTCTGTTCTTTCAAGTAATCATGTTACTCTTACAAATTTGATCATATTAATTAGGTCATAATTAAAAACTTCAGAATCCCCAAACTGGAGTTTCACATGCCTCATGGTCTAACTCATGTCTGTGATTAAATGACTAGCCCTGAATACCTGGAAATTAAAGAACACTCTTCTAAGTAACTATTTAGCCAAAGTGGATATTACTGCAATATCAGCTATTTCTACAAAATAAAGAAATAAGAATTTCATAGTAAAACTGTGAGGGAGCAGCTGTACTTTGAAGTTCATTCTTACAGACTTATTATTAAAAATTGAAAATAAACTGAGGATACTAATTGAGAGTAGTTCTTGCTTGGGTCAAGATTCTATATGAATGTTATTTTTTTTTTTCCTCTAACGTTTTTTTCTAGTTTAAAAAAAATGAACTTGTATTAAATTTGTAATTGAAAAATCCTTAATTTAAATTTCCTTAGAGCTCTCTCTCTCTCTCTCTCTTCTCCCATCCCCCGTGTGTGCCTCTTCTCCTCTCCTGTTCTCTCTCTCTTCTCTTTCCCCGTTTCTCTCTCTCTCTCCCCTCCTCCTTCATGCTGCTCTGCAGCTTCCCACACCAATAAAGACCTTTCGTACACACAAAAAAAAAAAA
>CAUYON010062613.1:0-17078 GCA_963573935.1 Arctocebus calabarensis | reverse complement strand
TGGTGACCTGTAGAAGACTGAAACTGGATCCACACCTTTCACCATTAACTAAGATAGACCCCATTGGATTAAAGATTTAAATTTAAGACATGAAAGTATAAAAATATTAGAAGAAAGTGAAGGGAAAACACTTGAAGAAATCTGCCTGGGTGAATATTTTATGAGGAGGACTCCTCAGGCAATTAAAGCAACACCAAAAATACATTACTGGGATGTTTTAAAACTAAAAAGCTTCTGCATAGCCAAGAACACAGTAAGTAAAGCAAGCAGACAACCTTCAGAATGGGAGAAGATATTTGCAGATTATGTCTCTGACAAAGGTTTAATAACCAGAATCCAAAGAGAACTCAAACATATTAGCAAGAAAAGAACAAGTAATCCCATCTCAGGGTGGGCAAGGGACTTGAAAAGAAAATTCTCTGAAGAAGACAAGTGTATAGTCTCCAGACGCTTGAAAAAATGCTCATCATCCCTAATCATCAAAGAAATGCAAATAAAAACTACTTTGAGATATCATCTAATTCCAGGAAGATTAGCCCACATCACAAAATCTCCAAACCATAGATGTTGGCACAGATGTGGAGAAAAGGGAACACTTTTACATTGCTAGTGGGAGTGCAAACTAATACGTTCCTTTTGGAAAGATGTTTGGAGGTGACTTATGGATCTAAAAATAGACCTGCCATTCGATCCTATAATTCCTCTACTAGGTATTTATCCAGAAGACCAAAAATCACTTTATAACAAAGATATTTGCACCAGAATGTTTATTGCAGCCAAATCCATAACTGCTAAGTCATGGAAGAAGCCCAAGTGCCAATCAACCCATGAACAGATCAATAAATTGTGGTATTATGCACACCATGAAATATTATGCAGCTTTAAAGAATGATGGAGACTTAACCTCTTTCATGTTTACAGGGATGGAGCTGGAACACAGTCTTAGCAAAGTATCTCAAGAATGGAAGAAAAAGTATCCAATGTACTCAGCCCTAGTATGAAACCAATTTATTGCTTTCATATGAAAACTATAACCCAATTATAGCCCAAGGATATGGGGAAAGTGGAGAGGGATGGGAAGGGTGTGGATGGGTAGAAGGAGGGTAACTGGTGAGACTACACCTACGGTGCATTTTACAAGGTACATGTTAAGTTTACTGAGTGTAGAATATGAATGTCTTAACACAATAACTAAGAAAATGCAGTGAAGGCTATGTTAGCTAGTTTGATGAAAGTATTTCAAATTGTATACAAAACCAGCACATTATACCCCAGGATTATTAATGTAACAACTATGATTTAATACAAAAAAAAAAACAAAAAAACTTAAGGGGTATAAGCAAGATCAATATTTAAAATAAGTTGCATCACCTGCTTTGTATTTATGGCCTAAGGCTTCAATTAATTTAGGGATAATCTATTGACCAAAGTAGGAAAGTTTCATTAAACTGTGGCATTTATTGGAAGGCCTTAGGTTCAAGGGAGGGTCTCCATATTAAGACAACATGCTTCCAGTTCTTTCTCAGAATAAAATTAGGGACCATAACCATAAACTTTAGTAATTTGAATGAGGTCTCACCGTTAAAGTTTTAAAATCAATTAAGCTATATCCTTGCTTCTAAAAAGATTTTGAGCACACTAACAAATAAGAAAAAAATATATCTAGCATGATTCAATGAATTAAGGTAAAATAAAATAAAATAAAGTCAGAAATTAGTTTTTTATATTCCTCGCAATTCTTGATAATTTTTGTTTTACCTACTTTGAGGCCATGTAAATAGGTACATTAAATTTAGAATTGCTATACCCTCCTGGTGAATTGAAGCTTTCTTGTTATTAATTCTTCTAATGTCTATTGCCTTAAAGTCCATTATCATTGACACCAGCAGCATTACATTAACTTTCTTTCTTTCTTTCTTTCTTTTTGATTTTTGGCCCGGGGCCAGGTTTGAACCCAACACCTCTGGTATACGGTGCCAGCATCCTTTGAGCCACAGGGGCCACCCTACACAACTTTGTTTAGATTTTTGTCTGCATGGTACATTTTTTGCCCCTTCTTTTATCTTTTCTGTTTTGTTATGTATACTAAACTTCATATCATTGTTTCTGAATCTATTCTGGTGACCTAAATTTTTAAACTTTCTGTTTGTTATGTATACTAAACTTCATATCTTTGTTTCTGAATCCATTCTGGCAATCTACATTTTTAAACTCTATTTACATTTAATATAATTATTTACTTTGAATGTATTTTTTACTATGTTATTGTATGTTTTTAATTTGGTTACCTGTTTTATGTTTATTTTTTCTCTCTCATTTCCTGTACTCCTTGAATAAACCCTATTTGGGCATAGTGTGTTACCATTACATAGAGTTCAAGAGTCAATTTACCTATATACTGTTAAAGAATCTATGTACAGGAGGAGTATTGGTTTATAAAGTCTTACTATAGAGAAATGTGGGCCACCATGCCTGTCTTTATGTTATTTTGTATTATCATATTTATATTTCTCTGGCTCTTTTTGTTTGTTTCATTTTTCCTCTCTTTCTCTTTTGAATACCTTTGTCAGATTTTGTCATTGATGTTTTTGTAATGTCATGAAACAAGTTGGGACACATCTTTTTTTCTATCTTCTTAAATAATTTGTGTAAGAGTGTTATTATTCCTTTCTTATATGTTTGATAAAATTCACCAGTGAAACTATCTGGGCCTTTGTGAGAAAGCTTTTGATAATTAACTTAAAATTTTTCATAGATATGGGACTACTCAAATATTAAGCTTATAGTTATTATGACATTAGATTTATTCTTATATACACATTATTTATTATTATTTCATAGTATTTTTTAAAAGATTCTACTTTATATTGTGACAATTTGGCAAGCTTTTTATTTTCTTTTTTCTTTTTTTTATTGTTGGGGATTCATTGAGGGTACAAGAAATCATGTTACACTGGTTGCATTTGTTGGGTGGCAAGCTTTTTATTTTCTTTAAAAGATTTATCATTCTATTTAAATTGTTAAATTTATTGACATAAAATAGCCTATAATACACATATTCCCTTCTCATCTTTAATGTTTATAGACTTTAGAGTAACAATATCAACTTTTTATTACAAAAACTAATAATTGTGGGTGGTGCCTATGGCTCAGTGAGTAGGGCGCTGGCTCCATGTACTGAGGGTGGCGTGTTCAAGCCTGGCCCTGGCCAAACTGCAACAACAAAAAAATAGCTAGGTGCTGTGGTGGGCGCCTATAGTCCTAGCTACTTGGGAGGCTGAGGCAAGAGAATCACCTAAGCCCAGGAGTTGGAGGTTGCTGTGAGCTGTGATGCCAAGCACTCTACCAAGGGCAATAAAGTGAGACTCTGTCTCTACAAACAAAACAAAACAAAACAAAAAAACCTAATAATTTCTCCTTTTTCTTTTTTCCTTGAACAGTCTGGTTACAGGTTTATCAATTTTGTCTTTTAAGATAATGAAGTCTTACCTTTATTAATTTTCTCTATTGTTTGTTTTCTATTTTGTTGACTTTGACTCTATTATTTTCTTAAGAAAGCACTTTGAGGCTAAAAGCACATCTCTTATAGGCAGTATACAGTTGAATCTTTTTTTTTTTCCTATTACTTTTCTTTTTCTTTTTCATTTTTTTGAGACAGAGTCCCATTATGTTGCCCTCGGTAGAGTGCTGTGGTGTCACAGCTCACAGCAACCTCAAACTCTTGGGCTTAAGTGATTCTCTTGCCTCAGCCTCCCTGGTAGCTGGAACTATAGGTGCCCACCACGACACCCAGCTATTTTTTTGTTGCAGTTGCCATTGTTGATTTTTTCTTTTTTAGCTGTCCCGGGCTGAATTTGAACTTTACAGCCTTGGTGTATGTGGCCGATGCCCTGCCCACTGAACCTCTATTACTTTTCTTGAAGGATAAACTTTGGACTTAGTTACAAAAAACATTTTCTGAGATGAATTAAAAAATTATTACAGATAACATACATTTAGAAAAATTAATATTTTTTAATACTAGAACACATGTATATATGTAAGTACAATCTACAGAAAATTAACTACTATTTTATATTTGAAAACATTTCTTACATAGTTTTAATATCTTGAATAAGCCTCATATGTCTTTTTAGACTTTCTTTTTTATCCATTCTTACAATTTTTGCCTTTTGTTAGGAAAATGTAGTATAATAATTTAAGTATAAGTGATTAGATAACATTTAGAAAAAGGACCACTATTTTATTCTTTGTTTTCTTTTTTTCTATTCTTTCTTATTTTTCTTTTTGGATAATTAAATATTGTTCATAATTTGATTGTACATTATCTATAGGCTTTTTATTAGTCTTTTTTTTTAAATAAAAAAAACCCTACAGATTACAATTTACCTTTTACTACAAATTCTAGGAGTTTCTGTGTGGTGCAGGATAATGCACCAGAGATCCAAGGCCATGATAGATGAAGGAATTGAACTTGAAACTCACATGCTGGGACAAGTTTTTGTTATGAAAAACTTTTAATCCAGATTTTCTTTAATGCCAAGCTAAGAGGCTCTTAGGTTCTGTATGGAGCTGCTGAATGTAGACAATGATTTTCTGCTCCCTTCTGAGAAGGTCCATTTATTCTAGGTGGGATTGTATTATCTTTAAGTTGTCTTTTCCTGAATGCATTGGGTTTTGAAGACCCCAAATATTCACCCATACGGGGTAAGACATCAACTTTTCAGTGTTGACAGCCCCACTGTTGGTGATTTGAAACCCCCATATAATAGAAGACTGGGTTGCCATATGCCCAGTGTATTTGAGTTGACTTGAAGTGAGAGACTGCTGTAGATTATTCTGGTCATGAAGTTAAGCATCTATCTATCTTAATATAAGGGATTTTTCCAGCTGCTTATCTCTTAACAGGTTGCACTCTGGGTTGGAACCCGGGGAACTGAAGCACAGTCTGAGAGACTCTCAATATAGCATTTGAGCAATGTGGATGGTAGTAAACCAAAGTGCATGCTACGGCCCAGGGCTTCAACAACGTTCTCAGGCATGGACCTCATGCTAGGCAGGGTTGAATACCAGAGGATAACATGGGATAGTTTACTGATAAGGAAGGCAGGCCTATAAACTTGACCACACCAATATTGAAAGGTAGAGTCTTGCGTGATGATGTTCCCCAGAAGCAGGTGCAAATAGCTCATTTCTAGGCTGATTGTTAAGAGCCTGCAGCAGCTTTGAGTTTGGGAATGTTTCATCAAGAAGAAGTAAAAGTCCTCGGTGGCCTGGAGTGTAACATAACCTGGGCCTACAGGTAAATCAAATTATGTCTCCCACCCCACCCCAGAGCAATGGGCAGCCTAAATGTGTCTGGGCAAAGAACAAATCAGGGCTATCCTCATAATTTTCTTCCTATTGGGCAAGACATTTCCTGACAGCAGGCTCTGGGAACCACCACCTCTCAGACTAAACGTAACTCAAGGAAGGACACCACCTTGTATTTTGCCTCATGTCCAGGGATATTTTGCTTAAATACGGAAATTTGGGAATCCACACCCAGATATCCTCTTCTGCCTCCCAGATCCAATATGTATCTGGCAGGATTGGAAGTAATCCAGAGTAAGGTGAATCAAGGTGTTTGCCTGGGTCACTACTATGTCTATGGTAGCCTCGGTAAGACAGCAAAGCTGAACATTAGTCAGAGGAAATGAGCCCATAATGACAAAACAATGATGAAACATTTCCAAAGGTGGAAGGAATGAAGGAAGGATAAAATTGGAGGAATAAGTAGCAAGACTGCCAACCAACAAAGTCAAAAGGAGGGATGAGAACAAGGATGAGTAATGGTTTGAATAATAGCAGGTTAGAGCCAAGACTTGGCATGACAAATTTGGGGGCACTCCCTTCTCATGTGGTCCTTGGCATGTGGCAAAGGAGGAACAGTGAGGGAGGCTGGGGCTTTCAATTTGGCTCATTGGAACCACAGAGGAAAGAACATCTGCCCTTACCACTCCACTGAAAATGATTTTTAAGGTAGTAGGTGATGTCTTGGGCATTCTTTAAGTCAGTCTGAACTTTATTTTATGAGAGAAACTTTGTCTTGTTTAATTCAAATAGCTTCCCCCTCTAGCAGAGCATCTACTCTCAATATATAGTCTTTCTTTCTTCCTTATTATATTACTTTGAAGTTTTAGTTGGTTACCCTGGCACCAAGTTAAAAAGGTTACACTGCCTGGTTTTCTGGTAGATACATATAGCTATGTTATTAATTCTGGCCCATGATATATAAGCAGAAGTATGGGCCATCTCTCTGGAAGAGAGAGGCTCTCAACTGGAGTTGCAGCAGCCATCTTGGATGGGAAACTGATCCTGGAAATGGAAGCCATACATGGCAGAGATACAAGATAGACAAGATCTGGGTCCTTGGGCTCAGGCCTATGCCAAACCAGGTCTGGCTAGGCTGAAGGGGCCCACATTTCCTCTTATTTTACATGGAATAGAAATAAAGCTCTATCTTACATAAGCTGATATTTTTAAGTGTTTGTTACCTACACTCCAACTTATTCCTAACTTTTACATCTCTCTTTGAAAATTTGGTTGACTTAGTGCACCATGGTTCAATAGTTCCATTTTTCTGCTGTTTCATTTTCCATAGTTTCTTACCCCCAGTCAACCACAGTTCAAAAACACTCAATGGAAAATTCCAGAAAGCAATAATTTGTAAGTTTTCAGTTGTGTACCATTCTGACAGGGTGGTGGACTCTCAGGGTATCTGCTCTGTCCTTCCCAGGCTGTGGATCTCTGTGTCCTGGGGATCCATACCGTAGATGCTGCCTGCATCTCAGTCACTCGGCAGAAGGCCCAGTGATCAGAAGAGTGGTGTGGTCCTGTAGTGCGATGTCCCAGTCAACCTGACTTCATCAATGTGAATATGCCAACATGCCAAAGAGAAGCTATCAAGTGCTTCTTTCAAATAAAAAGAAGATAGTTCTTGACTTAATAACAATCAAGAAAACAATCATATGTTGATATTGCTAAGACTCCAGGTAAGAATGAATCTTTTGTCTGTGAAATTGCCTATCTGTGACACCTGCCATAGGGGTTGCCCATCTGTCCTATCCCTTCTTGTGGCACCTTTGGGTAATAAAATGACCTGAGTGGGAATTTTATGGGGCTAATTATAAGCTTCCTGGGAAGCTATTTGTCTGGTTTTGCTTGATTTATACTTCTGGGAAACAAAATTTACCATGACTATGTTTCATAATTTATGTTGCTATCCTATGTTTTTTATTTCAGCACTTTTTTCTTAAATGCTAATTTATTTTGTTTCCCTGGACCATCTAGCCATTATATGAGGGTGTTAACAGGGCCACATTCTGATGTACGTGTGCACCAGAGGCCATGTGGCATGGGTGCTGTGTGTATATTTCCTATACTTCCTAGGCTATGACAGAACTTGTCACCCTGCCCCCACTGGCACCTTCTTCAGGATTCAAGTAATTGTTTGATTAATAACTTTCCTTCTCCTTTTCCGAAACCTAGCCTCAGAAAAGAATCTGGAGCTTATTTGTTCTAAGATAGAAATGATTATTAGCAGTTTAAATATTACTTGCCCAGAATATTTACACATGAATAAGAATTATAGGTTTAAGATAAGAAGGATGGAGATTTAGAAATAAATGCAAATAAATGAACTTGAAACAGAAAAAAAACAATAGAAATACTAAGTAAATGAAAAAGTTGGCTATTTGCAAAAAGAAAAGAAGCAATAAAGTAAAGACATCATCGCCCAATACACTCAAGATAAAGAGGGAGCAATATGCCAATTGGGAGTAAAAATGAGAAAATAACATAAATATAGAGGAAATTTAAATGATTTATTTTGATCTACTGCGTGAAAAATAATTTGAAAACCTCTGTGAGACAGATCATTTCACAGGAAAAAAAATAACTTACTTAAACTAATCACAGAAAAAGTAAATAAAAATAAAAATACTGAAAATTTCAGAAGCACTTATCCTTTCCACTTTCCTCTCTAAAAATGTAGAAGACCCAGGTATTTCACTAGTATATTTTCTGAAAACTAACAGAACGGAGGACCCTAATGCTAATTAAACTGTTCTAGAATGTATGTAAATAGGAAAATCTTTTTTTAATTTAATTTTTAATTAAAATCATAATTGTATACATTTATTGGGTACAATGTAATAATTTGATATACAATGTGGAATGCTTAAATCAAATTTATTAACATGTCCATAACCCCACTTACCTAATTTTTGTGGTAAGACAAATTTAAAATTTCTTTTTAGGCTTGGTGCCTGTAGCTCAGGCGGGTTTGAATCCAGCCCGGGCCTGCCAAACAACAATGACAACTACAACCCAAAAAATAGCTGGGCATTATGATGAGCATCTGTAGTCCCAGTACTTGGGAAGCTGAGGCAAGAGAATTGCTTAAGCCTAGGAGTTGGAGGTTGCCATGAGCTGTGATGCCACAGCCCTCTACCCAGGGTGACAGCTTGAGGCTTTGTCTCAAAAAATAAAATAAAATAAAATAAAATAAAATTTACTTTTAGTTATTTTGGGATGTATTCTTGCATGGTGCACATTAGGTAAGATCCCACCAAATTCCCTCCTTCTTCCCACCATTCACCCTCCCCCTTTCACTTCCCATCTCCCACCGCTCCCCACACCCTAGCTAGAAGGTATTTGTATTTTATCATTTGTATGAGAGTGCAAGGGTTTATATATTGGTTTCATAATAGTATTGAGTACATTGGATACTCCCCCCCCCCATTCTTGAGATACTTTACTAAGAAGAATGTGGTTCAGCTGTATCCAGGTAAACATAAAAGATGTAAAGTCTCCATCTTTTTATGGCTGACTAGTATTCCATGGTATACATATAGCACAATTTCTTCATCCATTCATGGGTTGATGGGCATTTGGGTTGCTTCCATGACTTGGAAATCATTTTAGGAAACTAGAATAATTTCAAGACTAAACCCTGACAAAGGTATTATAAAAACAGAAAACAACAGATCTATTTCACTTATAAAAATTGATTTAAAAAATTCTAAAAATTTAGCCAGTAAAATTGATCATATTTGAAAAGAATAATAGGTAAGAATCCTATCCAAAACACATGAATGCTTCAATATTAGGAAATCTAGTCATATATTTGACTATATTAGTAAATCAAAGGAGAAAAATAGCATATTCATATTCACAGATGCTTAAAAGATATTTGATAAAATGCTAAACATTTACTGGTGATTAAAGTTCTTAGTAAAATAAGATTAGATAAATTAAAAATTTTTACTAGAGAAGAAGATAATTCAGGGAAGTCACTGGGATATATTCATTCTACATACAAACCAATTTGAAAATGTAAAAGAGAAAAGATAGTAGCAACAAAAAGAATACTCAAAATAAACTTGACAAGAAATGTTCAAATCTTGAAAAGATCAACCTTAAAATTCTACTAAAGAACAAAATGACATAAAATAAGCACAAGGCATAAGACAGTCTAAAGGGAACAGTACATTATAAATGTCTAATTATGCTAAATTAATCTTTTTTTTGTAATCTTGGTAATATAGATCTTTTAAAACTAATTTTCTGAGCATCACATCGAAAGGTACAAATATAAGAATATTTAGGAATAGTCTGTGGAAAAAAATACAACCATGAGAGAATATTAGTCCTACCAATTAAGATCATTAGAATAATATTGTACTGGCACACATACATACAAAAGAACCAATGACGGAAGAGTGGGCTTATAAATAGAACCTCCAAATAAAATGTAATCAACTACACAGGAGATTTCCACATCACTGGAGAAAAATTGAATGTTTAAGAAGTAATCGTGTAATAATTGAATATCTGAAAAAACAAAGTTGAATTTTCACCTTGCCCCTTGCCAGAATAATTCCCAATGGAGCAAACGTATAAACATAAAATAAAGCTATAATATTTTTATAAGACAATGGGAGGCTTTTATGTAAACTCACAGAACAGAAAACTTTTGTAACTTTAAATACATTATGGTTGCCTACCAATGTGGGGGGTGGAGGTCAGGAAGAGACACCCACCAATTCTTTGTTTTTTCGTATTCTATTGTCTTGGTTGAACAAATGTACACACACACACACAAACTTCAGTGGGGTCAGTCCCTGAGCCCTTCCACTGATACGTGACTTTTAAAATCTGCCTAGCAAAATTTCTCCTTAGCTGGCTGAGAGAAATTTTGGCTGCCGGTGGCTCATGTCTATAATCCTAGCACTCTAGGAGGACGAGGGAGGTGGATTGCTCGAGCTCAAGAGTTTCAGATCAGCCTGAGTAAGAAGGAGACCCCATTTCTACTAAAATACCCCCCAAAAATAGAATAGAAAAGTTAGTGGGATGTGGTAGCACATGCCTATAGTCCTGGCTATTCTAGAGGTTGAGGCAAGAGGATCACTTGAGCCCAGGAGTCTCAGGTTGCTGAGAGCTATGATACCACAACACTCTACCCAGGGCACCAGAGTGAGACTCTGTCTCAAAAAAAAAATTCTTCAGCTAAAGTCCTAAAATATATCCAAAGTGGGGGAAAATATTTATGTCATGTTATATACTGAATGTCAATTGCTTCATATATAAAAAAGTTACTATAATTTTGAAAAAACCATTAATGCAATAGAAAAAGTATGCAAACCCTCTAGAAATAAAAAGGAAATTAACTATTAAGCATTTGAAGAGATGTTTCATATCACTGTAAGAACAATCATAGTTAAACTGAAAGTGAGATGAATCTCACCATATTTTGCCTTTATTCTCTCAAATATCAACAGATTCAATAACACACTGTTTTGGCAAGGGTATGGGGGAATTGGCACTCTCTTATACTTTATGTGTGCTCTGGAAGTTCATTGGCACCTATTAAAATTAAAAATGTTTATGTTCTTTGGTACACATTTTAATTTCCAGTAATTAATTTTACAAGTATATTTGCACATGTGGGCAAAAACATATGTACAAAGAGATTCATTGCAGCACTGTTATTACTAGCAAAACTGGAAACAACCAAATATTTAACAAAGATGAGCTGTTAAATAAATTGTAAAAATATTTAACAGAATGAAATTCTGTATTGTGTCACGAAATGCTTTTCAAACTGCATTGTTACAATTTGCATTACACAAAGTTTAGTTCATATGTGTGAATAAATTTGCATATTTATGGGATACCTCTGGAGTATCTACAGAAGAAATTGGTATCAATGAAGGCCTTTAGGGGACTCCCAAGAGGCTGGGAGTTGGGGTCTGAAAGAGTATTACTGTCTATAATGTATCACTTGGTATCTTTTGGATTTTATACTATGTGAATGCATTACATATTCAAAAATTACTTAACTAATTAGCTCTAACAATAGATTTAAAAAATATATTTCAGTTAACTGTTCTACTTTTCCTTAGATCATGGGGAGTTAGTATCAGGAATAAGACTAGCACCGCTAATATGAATAGGGATGGGGGTGAAAGGCCAACTAAGAAAGGGCTTTGGAAACTCTGGAGATCTACATGTGTATTTGTGTCATTGCCACCATGATTATTTTTTGATAAAATATCTAATGGCATTTATTCTACAACTTTTAAAAAGCTGGTCCCAGTGTTATGTTACCCTTGAGGAACTTTAGGCCACTGTGTTTAGAAGTGTTATTTGAATATTTTTCCTCAGAACACATTAGGAAATCAGCTAAACCAGTCTTTAGTGTACTTAGAAGGATAAGACAATGGTGAGGAATGGGAAATCATATCAGTGGAAAAATGACGGGAGAAACTGACTCCTGAGTAGCTTCAAAGGGAAGAACTAGAATGAATGTGTGTAGTTAAAGGCATCAGAATCTGACTTACTTTAAGGAAGACATTTCCAGTGATGAGAACAATCTGAAAACTTACTGGACTCTTTTATTGGGATTTGAGCGTCCTTTCTCTAGAAATGCTCACTCAGAACACGTGACAACACAAAATGGCCTTGAACACTAAAAGTGTCATCAACACACAGTACGATTATTTCTTTGAACAAGACTTTAAAAATAAAGTCCACTCTATGCCCCAAGATTCTTTTCTTTTCTTTCTTGGGTTTCACTATGTTGCCCAGTCTGTCCCTGAATTAGGTGAGTAAGGCAATTCTAACCCCTGCTTCCCATCTCCCACAGTACTGGGATTATAGGCATGAGTTACAGTGCCTGACCTAAAGTTTCTTACTCTATTACCTCATCTTTCAGGTCAAGGTATCTAGAATTATAATAGTTTAGCAGTGAAGCAACTGTCTATTTTGTATAAATTTTATTTACTCCTTCAACCCAAGAGATGTCTGGATAATTTTGTATTAAAACGCTGCAAGTTCAAAGCTATGGTCAGCCTATTTGCCACTTTTGCGCAAAGGTCAATTTTTTTGAGGCTAATGGACTTAAAGACAGGAAATCATTTATCAGAAGTAATTAAGCAATTAAAGGGTTTTAGTTAATCACATTTGAAATTTATTTACTAGATAATCTTTTCAGCAACTATTTAGCTACATTCAGAAAGAAAGACTGTCCTGATGACCCACATTTATAACTCAGTCCTGCCTCAAGAACTCTTGTTATCCATTTTTAAGATAATCCAACAGGAATATCTTTATATTATTATCTAAAGATGAATATCCTAACTCACCATGGCTACTTGGCTTCATCATGTCCCACAAACTTGGCTTCCTCATGTACTTTCCTTATTTAGCTAATGTCACCACTTTTCTTCCAGATTTCTAGGCTCAAATTCTGAAATTCTATGTAACCAGTTATCAAGATGACAATAAGCAGCAAATTATAAGACATTTGGCCCTTTCTTCCCACCCCACAATCTCTGAATAGAGGAGCAGGCCTTGACTATCAAGTTCTATAACATGTACCATGTACTGTCCCCAACCCCAGCCTGCCATTGACCTCAGCGGTGTAGCTAGATTGATCCATCCTGCCAGTGATCTTAGGAGAGAACACTTGAGTCAATTAGTTGTTGCTTGAAGGGATTTTGGAATGATAAAGCTGAGAGACTATTGTCAATGAGCCAGAGAAGTTGAAGCTGAGGGTTCACACGCTGGAGTTAGGGTTGTAGAGTTCTGGGCAAACAAAACTACATATGAGTTGAAGTTATGAGTTGGCAAATTCTTAGTAGGTATAGGAGGATGGTCAAGGAGGACAGAGAAGGGAGAGGATGTACAGGGACATGTAGAGGCGAGCAGTGAGGCATCTCCTCAGAGCCACGTGGGGCATGACGCGGTTGGTTTCCAACTGCAATTCCTAGGAGGCCCTTCTGAAATTATCTCTCTTCCTGGATCCCCCAAAGGGTTCCTTATACCTTAAAATACTGCCACCCACTTTTGTTTTAGCTCCCGTAATGGATTTCTCCTCCTCCCATTCAGAGTCCAAGTTAAAACAATATATTTCACAGCTTTCTTTAGGATTCCCTTCCTGTGGCCATCACTCTCGTTTAAGCTATCAGGTTTCATCTGCTGATCCAAATTATTGTAATAAGGTCAACATTGTTCTCCTACAGAGCACAAACCTCCACGGGGGCAGGTTCCTGCTTCCCACAAGCCACTTAGTCTTCACAAATCCCACTTCCAATCACAGCGATCCCTTACTCAGAAACTGTCCTTAACTCCCTATTGTCTAGCAAACGGTTCACAAGATGTTGTCATTCAAAACTGCCTCTATGGTTTTGTCTTCTGCTACTTCCAAACACACAGAAGTGTGCAGGTACAGATGTACCCTCTCCCTCATCTGTCTGTGGTGTCTGGACAACTGTCAAGTACATTGCTGTAAGTCTGGCCCACCCTCTGCTGTCCAGGTGCTCAGAGCCCTCTATGACCCACAGCATACAGAAGCCTCTTATCATTCTTTATATTTTAAGAATATGCCCATACACTTCATTTATTTCAAATAGCATACAAGTATTCACAAATCTTTGTCTAGCTCACAACTCTTAAAGAGAAGGAGTCAGAATTTTTAAGTAATACATAGTTATAAATATAATAAAAGTTTATTCGAGTTAGTGATTTGAAGGAGTAAATACTGTCTCTCTTTTGAAATCATATTTCTCTGTAAAACTCACCCTAAAATTCACCTTTTCTTTTAAACTTTTTTGTCCACTTAATTTTCATGTTTAGTCCTCTCATATAAAATTGATTTTATTCTTCTTTACCTTAATGCTTATTTTCACAATTATCCTTGCTTAGATTATAACCCCTTTGAAAGCAGGCCTTGGGTCTTATTAATATTGATGGCCTCTGTAGTAACACATATGGTTCTCTGTTCATAATAGTAGTTTGATCAATAATTTATGATTTAAATTTTTAAAACTCACATTGATTACATAGATATAAGTCTGGGTGGCATTTTGCTAGTTAACAGAATTGATGTATCTATCAATACAGCTGCAGGAATTAAAGTCGACTTAAATAGAATGTGCATGTGATCTAATGTCAGGTGGAGCACGGAGCTCTCTGCTTTTTGCATGGCTGATAAGTAATGTGCCAACATCAAAACAAGGTCTAAGGGAGGCAAACCTCACCCAGTCATCACACTTACAAATCATCTTCTAAGAATCATCTTCTAAGTATGGCCAAGACTTCAAATGCTACTGAAAAAAATTATTCGGCTCATCGGTGCCAAATAATTTTAATTATGTTTTAAAAACCTTGTACAACTTTTAGTAAATATAAGTAGATTCCAAAGAATATGATGTGATGAACAGAGCAAAAGATACATTCTAGATCTAGCCTCAAAACGTTGCTAAAGGTGCCCTTTCCACTGATTCCAGAAAATATTCACTCTGTATGCCAACTGATACCTTTCTTTTATGCCTAACACTCAGGATAATGACTTCTTTAGCCACTGAGATACCTGTAATTTTGCACTATTTAAGAAATATTTATTACTTGGCAGCTCTTTACAAAGCACTGGGTTAAATCCTGTGCATTTAACGTAACACGAATCATTTAAGACATCCCCTATGTATTAAATGAACCTGGAATCTAATTGGACAAACAAAATACAGATACCCAAAAAAGACTGCAATATAGCATAGCCCTATTGTTCTAGTTATCTACTGTGTTGCTGTGTAATAAACCACCCACGATGTAAACAAACCAAAGACGTGCCCTGTATATTGGCTCCCATGCTGTTTACTGCTTCACTGTGAGCTATTAACTCAAAGCCCACTGTCACTAAACTCAAACTTTCTTCCACACATCCAATTTTTGTAAATTATAGCCCAAATATGCACACTGTCATTTAGAGCCCACCAGCTTTACATCCTCCATAAACCACACCCAATATCTGCTCAGCACACATATGACAAACCCTAGTGCTATAAGCAATTAACCCGTTATTCCCTTCCGAAGTCTCTGACCCGTGTGCAGCTGAGCAATATTACCTAGACACACCAGCCTGCTCTCTGCTTCCCTTGTGCCCCAGGAGGTCTTATGCCCTCTGCCCCCTCTGGTGATGGACCTTTACTGCTATCTTTGGGAAGACCTTCTGCTGTCCGGAACTGCCCCTCACGTGCAGCCAGTCTAAGAATTTCCCAAGTAAGGCTGTTGTGGGCTCATGGTTGTTTTTCCCCTTGATAAATCTGAAATAGTCAAGCTTACTAGAACATTCCAAACTTTAATGGATACAAACAATCACAACATTTATTTAGGTCAGTTTGCAATTCAGACTATGGTAGGGGCAGCTTGATTCTGCTCTACATGGGCACCAGCTTTTGGGGGGAGGATCAACCAGCGGTTCCACTCCAAGATGGCTTCCTCACTCACATACCTGGCACCCTGAAGCTCCTTCACCACCCTTCCTCACTCTGCCATGGGGTATCTCATCCCTCAGGGCTTTGCTATGTAACTTGTACTTCTTTACCACATGGCAGCTTTGGGGTTGTGAGTCTTGTTAAGGGGTGAGGGCCTCTCTAAAACAAGCATTCTAAGAAGTCCAGGAAGAAGCTGTAAGTCTTATCTAGCTTCAGAATCCCAGAATGACATTTCCACAGCATTCTGTTGATTAGGCAAGTCGTGAAGGACAGCCATGATCAACGGGAAGGGATTAGAACCCATCTGTCAGTGGAAGAAGTAGCAAAGACTTTGCAGCCATCTTTAATCTAGCATAATATTTATTTATTTATTAATGTACAGTGAGTAAAACAAACAGGAATCACTTATTGGCGAATTCGGGGGTCAGCCAACTGTAACCTGTGGGCCAAATCTAGCCCATAGCCTGTTTTTGTAAATTAAGTTTGAATGGAACATAGTCCTATCTATTTGTTTACATATTGTCAATGGCTGTTTTTGTGCTACAGTCACAGAGCTGAGCAGTTACAATCAAGACGTCATGACCTGCACAGTCTGAAATATTTACTATCTGGTCCTTCACAGGGTAAGTTTGCTAACCCTCATTCTAACATGTTAGTTATGTTCTCTTAATCCTTGATTTGAATTGTGTTTTAAAATACATTTGAATAGTCTCTTACAAGTATAATTCTTAACTATAGAAACCCCTTAGAAAAATTCAGTTTACAAACTTGCAACTTACACACTGCCATACATGAACAACATAGCTAGTCAACGGGGCAGTAGTGAGTCTATTCTGCCTGCCACCAACAGATGGCGTCCGCAGTTGTGTTGTTCACTTTATTTTTGACTACTGGTCTTGGGAGGTTGCTGTGTGTTTGCTGAACGCATGCTTAGTTTTAAAGAGTTTTCAAACAGTAGTTACCCCATCTAGACCAGTAAGTACAAAAAGACAATGAGAGTGTTAAGAAGTGTACTCAGCCCTAATATGAAGCTAATTTATAGCTTTCATATGAAGGCTAAAACCCAATTATAGCACAGGAATACAGGGATAGGGGAAAGGGAGGGGAGGGGTGGGGGGAGGATGGGTAGAGGGAGGGCAATTACTGGGAACACACCTACGGTGCATCTTAGCAGGGTACTGGCGAAACTTATTAAAGGTAGAGTATTAATGTCTTTATATAGTGATCAAGGAAATGCCATGAAGGATATCTGTAACAGTA
>CAUYON010062611.1:0-10404 GCA_963573935.1 Arctocebus calabarensis | reverse complement strand
TGTAGTTTTGGGATTTTGTTATGTGAGCCACTCTTACAGGAGTTAGATGATATCTCAAAGTGGTTTTGATTTGCATTTCTCTGGTGGTTAAAGATGATGAGTATTTTTTCATGTGTCTGTAGGCTATGTGCCTATCATCTTCAGAGAAGCTTCTGTTCAAGTCCCTTGCCCATAATGAAATGAAATTACTTATTCTTTTCTTATTAATAAGTTTGTGTTCTCTGTGGATTCTGGTTATCAAACCTTTGTCAGAAGCATAAGCTGAAAATATCCTTTCTCATCCTGAGGGCTGTCTTCTTGCTTTACTTACTGTGTTCTTAGCTGTGCAGAAGCTTTTTATTATGGTCATATCCCAGTAATGTATTTTTGGCGTTGATTCAATTGCCTGGGGAGTCCTCCTCATATAGTTTTCTCCCAGGCCAATTTCTTCAAGTGTTTCTCCTGTGCTCTCTGTAGGAATCTTTATAGTTTCATGTCTTAAGGTTAAATATTTTATACAGTGAGAGTCAATTTTTATTAATGGTGAAAGATGGGGGTCCAATTTCAGTCTTCTACAAGTCGCCAGCCAATTCTCCCCAACTAATTCTCCTAGCACCATTTGTTAAATAGGGAATCTTTCCCCCAATTTATATTTTGATAGGCTTATCAAAGATCAATTGATAATAAGTATCTGAGTTCATCTCTTGGTTCTCAATTCTGTTCCATACATCTACCTCTCTATTTTTGTGCCAATACCGTGCTGTTTTGATCATGATAGATTTATAGTATAGTTTGAAGTCTGGTAGTGTGATTCCTCCTGATTTGTTTTTATTTCTGAGTAATGTCTTGGCTATTTGAATTTTCTTATGGTTCCATATAAAATGAAGTACTAGTTTTTCCAGATCTTTAAAGTATGATGGTGGTGCTTTGATAGAGATTGCATTAAATTTGTAAATTGCCTTAGGTAATAGGGACATTTTAACAATGTTGATTCTTCCTAGCCATGAGCATGGTATGTTTTTCCATTTGTTAACATCTTCAGCTATTTCTTTTCTTAGAGTTTCATAAGTATCTTTATAGAGGTCTTTCACATCTTTTGTTAGGTAAATTCCCATATATTTCATCTTCTTTGGCACAACTGTAATGGGAATAGAGTCCTTGACTATTTTTTCAGTTTGACTATTATCAGTATATATAAAAGTTATTGATTTGTGAGTATTGATTTTGTATCCTGAGATGCTACTGTATTCCTTGATCACTTCTATCCAGCATTTTTTCATGACCAGAACACTTAAGAAAATAGGCATATAAAGGACTTTTTAAAAACAGATAGAGGCCTTCTATAGCAAACCCACAGCCAATATCATATTGAATGGAGTAAAATTGAAAACATTTTCACTTAGATAAGGACTCAGGCAAGGTTGCCCATTGTCTCCACTGCTTGTTAATATTGTAATGGACATCTTAGCCATCACAATCAGGCAAAAGAAGGCAATCAAGGGTCAGAGGAGATCAGACTTTCACTCTTCATAGATGATATGATTTTATACCTGGAAAACCCTAGGGACTCAACCCCAAAACTCTTAGAATTGATCAGAGTTCTTCTCTTGAAAAAGAAAGGTAAGCTCTTCACTGGTTATCATGGCTCCTCTTGCCATGTTGTCTATAAATATGTAATATGCAGTTTATTGCTTGCCTTACATCTCTGCCCTGCATGCTGACACCTCCTTCTCTAATTGACCCTCAAGATTTGTTGTTCTCAAGGGCAATGCTTACTATGTCACTGTGCATTTACATGTCCTTGGGGATGTTAACATGCAGTTTCTAATTCAACAGATTGGAGGTGGGGTCTGTGATTCTGCATTTTATTTTATTTTTGTTTCAGATCAATATGAGGGTATAAATAATTAGGTTACATTGTTTGCATTTGTAGGGTAAAATCCAAGTTGTAGTTGTGGCCTTCACCCAGGAAGTGTACCACACACCTGCATGTTTTTTCCACTGGGTAGGAACATGCTGACACCCTTCCTTCTGTCTTGAATTTATTTGAGTTTTTCTTTCCTAGAAGCACATTGTTGTTAATCAGCAAGTTTCAAATTAATAATGAATACCAAGTGATCTTGTTTTTCTAGTCTTCTGATACTTTACTTCAGAGAGTGTTCTCCAAATCCATTCTAGTTGTAACAAGGGATACAAAATTGTCATTATTTGTGGCTGAATAATATTCCATGGTATACATATATAACAGCTTATTATTCCATTCATGTGTTGAAGGGAGCTTGAGTTGTTTCCACATCTTTGCGATTGGAAATTGTGCTGCTATAAACATGTGAGTTCCTATGTCCTTATATGTTTTAAACTAGCTCCCAGGCAATGCACTTTTTGCTCATTTGTGGGCTATGGTTTGGGTTTTTCTTATTGGACACATTATTCATTTTAAACCAGGGCCCTGGCTTAAATATGAATAGTATGTTCTTGATTATTATTCCTTATCCTAAATCTAAACTCTTTCAATTTTCAAAACCTTTAATTCAATATATTAACACCTCAGCTCATTCTTGTGTTCCACAGCCCAACCTTCCTGTTGCAGGCTCTATTACATTAATGATGCTTTCATTCCTCAAGTTGCCAAAGATGGTCATATCCTTTTCGTTTTACAGATATCCCACTTTGAAAATGAGTTTATCAAGATGACTGCTAGTATGTGTCTTGGGGAGTTAAGTGCATGTTATCTGATTTGAAAAAAATGTGTTTATTCACTATATCTGATTACTTCTTTCTAGAATAACCTCCCTCTTCTACTCCCACTGATGGACTTTTTCTCATTCATACAATGTGTTTACTGTGTGATTTCCTTTGTGAAATCATCCCCAGTGTTTCCAGGCTGCACAGTATCTTCCTTCCACTGTGACTGTACAGAAGTGTGGGATCCACTCACTCCCTTCGAGGAATATATCACATTGCATTATACTTTTTAGTAGGATTTTCTGTCCTGATATCTTGGTGTGTTAGCTCCTTTAACAAACATGCTTTATTTATCTATTACTTTTTTTTTTTTTTTTCAGTTTTTGGCCAGGGCTCAGTTTGAACCCACCACCTCAGGCATATGGGGCCGGTGCCCTACTCATTTGAGCCAGAGGTGCAGCCCCTCTATTCCATTTTTTAATTAGATAGAACAGGTTTACTCGGTAGTTTTAAAAACAAAATCATATAAAATATATTTTAAAACCCTTTTGCAAATACCTTCTACAAATCCCACCTGGCACTTAGGTGACCATTGTTATTAGTTTGATATGCAGTACTTGAAAGTGTTTTCTATGCACTTTGACTAATGTACTATGTACGATCCTACTGCTGCATAGCAATAGACATGTATACATAAACACATCATTTTATAAATTGGGTGAAAACAGGCATATTCTGTGATAATATTCCATGATATTCTTGGTGTTATTTCCATAAGCAACATGTCTTAGACAACTTCCCATGTCTTTATATGCTATCTTTAATTGGTATATAGTAGTCCATGAAATAGAATAATGAGTTTTCAATATTTTACTGTAGCATATAAAGTTGAAAAACATATTTCATAATTATTTCTACCCATGTTAAAATATTTCTCTATGATGGGTATCTAGACTTGAAATCAGTGTTTCAAAGATACATACTTACGATGTTGATGTATATACCCAAATTGCCTGCTAAGAGGTCTATTCCAATTTATGCTGCCATAAATAGAATGGCCATGATTTTTGCTAAAACAATGTTTTCTCTCACCCACACTAGGTCTTATTAAAACTATTAATTTTTTCGAGCAAAATCAGTGAATAGATATATTCATGACTATATAGTTTTTAATTTCCCTGATTTTAGTATCTTTTTGTAGATGTTTTGACCATTTTTCTCTATGATTGTCATTCATATCATTTAGTCATTTTTTTATTGGGTTGTTTTTATGTTCTTAATGATTTCCAGAATTTCTCAATATTTAAGATGTGGATGAATTTTTATATGTTAGAATTTTTTCTCATTCTGTTACTTTTAAATTTATTTAAAATATATTTTACATGTAATATTTTTAATTTTCACATATTCAGATTTCACATTTTTCTATTATTTTATTTATCTGTATCATTTTAATTGTTCATATGTATTTATTTTACTAACTCTAGTTCTCTACTATGTCCTATTTATTGGTACTTTACAAATATTAAGATTCATCATTTTTAGGTATATAGCTACACGAGTTTGAATAAATATAAATACTCTTACTACAGTGAAGATACAGAATATTTTTGTCACTACAAAATAAAGATGAACTTATTTCCTTTTTAGGTAATTATAACCCCCTGTCAACCATTTATCTGCTTTCTTTTCCTATTAGGATCATTCATTATGCAGGTTTTGTGCCTACCTGTTTCATTTAATGTAATGTTTGTTAAATTCACCCATGTATGTGTATATCAGCAGCCCTTTTTGTTGTTGAATAGTATTCTCTCATAAAGATGAGCCACAATTTATTTTATGTATTCAACAGATGATGAACATTTGAGTTGTTTCTAGATATTGGCTGTCATGAATAAGTTCCTATATATGGTCTCTGTGTGAGCAAATCTTTTCACCTTATTGGTTAAATAAGTAGGAGTAGCATTACTAAGTTTTATGGCTTTATAGTTCATAGATTTAGATACAAGTAGTTTGTAAACACCACTGTTTTCCAAGGTGCCTATAGCCTTTTACAATCCCATCAGCAATCTAAGAGAATTGCTACTTGATACTGTTAAGTTGTTTGTTGAGCTTTTTTATGTGTAGTACTATCTCATTGTGGTTTTAATTTGAATTTCTACATGGACTAGTGAGGACCTTTCCATGTACTCATTTTCTATCAGCATCTCTGAATAGAAGTGTCTGTTCAAGTCTTTCACCCTTATTAGATTATTAGTTTGCTTATTTTGAATTGAGAGAGTTTTTTTTGGATACAAGTTCTTTATCACATATGTGTTTTGCCAATATTTTCCCCTAGTCTATGTCTTGCTTTTTAAATTTTTAACAGTGTTTTTCAAAGAGCCAGAAGTTTTTAATTTTAATGAAGTTTAATTTATACATTTTTCTTTCATGTTTGCTTTTTATGGCCTCTTTGAGAAATCATTATGCAACCCAAAGTCACAGTGATGAATTTTAGGCACATTTATTTTTACAATTAGATAGTTTAGAATTCTAGTCTTTACTGTTAGGTCAAGGATACATTATTAGTTTTGTTTTGTATGATATGAGGTGAGTATGCCGGTTTATTCATTTTGCCAGGCGTCCAGCTGTCCTGACGTAATTTATAAAAAGACTATACTTTTCTATTGAAGTGTCCTGACACCTTTTCCAAAGATTGATTGAACACATATAATGTATTTATTAACTGTTGTTGTGTAATCAATTACCACAAAATGCAGTGACCTCAAACATTAAATATTTATGTGTCACGTTTTCTGTGGGTCAGGAATCTAGAAGCAGCTTTCCTGACTACATTCGCTAAAGTTTCTTATGTGGCTGCAATCAAAATTTTGGCCAGGGCTTTTATGAAGACTCAACAAGAGAGGGTCTGCTTCCGGCTCACTCACACGGAGATGGGGAAGCCTTAAGGCTTCAGTGAATACAGGCCAGATATCAGTTCCTTGTCAAATGAGCCTCTTCTTGGAGTTAGCTTGCTTTCCTCAAAGTGAAGGACCCATTCACAAACTACTCCTTGCATTGACTGAGGTCATTCAATGTTTCTTTCTTTTACAGTCTATTGACTTTGATTAACATTGAATTACATTGACTGAATTTTGACTGTTGAATAAATGTTGCATGCCTAGAATAAACTCCAAAGGTCATAATGTATTTGGTAATTTACTTGGTACATGATACATTTGATAAATGATGCATTTGGTACATAATGCATTTGGTAATTAATGCACATCTACACCCATACACATAAATACTCACTCACACAAATATATGTAATACATATATGTATGTGTCTTAGTCCAGAACCCGCATTAGTCTGTTTTATGCAGCTGTTACTGAATATCTGAAAATAGGTAATTTAAATATATATGTGTCAAGGATATATAATACATATATAAGGGATAATTATATGAAACATATATTAAATTATAAAATTATCTATTTATATATTAGAGAGAGATAAAGAGGAGATAGAGAAAGTGAATCCTGAATATGGAAAGCCTTGGTGATAAGCTGGAGAATCTGAGAATAAACCCTTTCTGATCCTATGTGGGACATCCTCTGAACCGATTGTCCTTTTCTAGTCCAATGTAAGCAGACATCTGATGCATCACATTCCTAGCTCAGGGGAATGTGCAACCCAAGGAAGGAAGGGGAAGAATGCTAATGAGTATATTGGCAATAAATGTAAAGAACTTTATGTGCCATTAAAAAGTGGCTATAGATGAGAGCACAGTGTTTCAAAGGAAGGATTCAGTTCAAGTACTACAATCAGAAGAAGCCTACCAATGGGGCTCTACAAATTTTTTGTCTGTGTGATTCAGAAAATGGTTATGTGTTTTCTCACATTATATCATGGCTGGACAACAATGGAAAGTCTTCTTTGTCCTGGTTTTCCATTTACATCTTGAAAGTGATTCATTTGGCACAAGTTTGCAAGCACACGTGAGTGGCCCAGACAGGTTCTCTACAAGCCCTCAACTTTCTTGGGAATTGCATAAAATGAAAATACATGTAATAGGAACAGTTATGGATTCTAGGAAGGATTTTACAAGTGATCTGAAAGAGAAGAAACTTCAGGAATATGAATGATGTGCCTGTCAATATGATTGAACATAACACACCTCACATTCCATGACAAGAGGTTAGTGACAATGTTAAATGCATTCTTTGGCTCTCAAAAACAGTTGATCCCTGGTTAATAGAAACAGCCTATTCAATGTTGAAACCTGATAGTTATTTTATAATATACAACTTTTATGTGAGGATGGGACAGAACTGATTAGTACTATGGATGTTATGGATTTACAAGGAAGTCCTCCAGGTGGTGAAAAAAAGCATTCTTCTGAGTGATGGAAAGTGCAGTTATGAACAGCTACAGCCTTTGCTCATTGGTTAAGGACAGTGGAGAAAAAGTCCAGACACAACTTTCTTACAGGAGAAAATTCATCACTCAGCTTGTGAGTAATGTGAGGAACAGAAATTCAAGAAAGAGAGGAAGACATCATCTTCTGGCACTGAGGGCAGGCTAAATGGAAAGATGCATTTTCTAATACAAAACGGAAAAAACTCAACAGAGGATTGCCTGGTTTACAATAGAAAATGTGAGAAAGATGGAAGGAGAGACCATTTTCTACTGTGAGACATGCAAGAGGAAACCTGGAGATGGCTTCAAGAAGTATCACTCTCAAAAAAATTATAAAGAAAAATAAATAAAAATTAATTATTTTATGTAACCTAAAGTAGATAATAAAATTATCAGGTGAATTTATGTTTTTTGCCTATAAAACTTAGGTAACTGAACATAATCCACCAACCTCCTTCCTGCCCCAAATAAATAAGCATGGGGGAGTATGTGGGTGGCAGAAAAATTGAATTAGAATTATATCATGCCATGCAAAAGCGTTATTGACTATTTTAATATCATTAAAATACTAATGCTTGTGTGGAAGAATATTCTGGTTTTGATGTAGAGAACTTTTTGAAAGAGAAACCTAAGATCAGGGATGGAATGATTTTGAAGATTATGTTCAAAGCACAGAGATGAGCAGCAGAGAGACCAATAAGGTTGACACAGCCAGCAAGGAACTCCCAGGAGGAGATGAATTTCTTGAGGTCCAGGGACCAGGTAAACAGGACTTTGTAGGCTGATAAAACTCTTATTAGTGAGTAAGCATCAAAGCAGTAGACTTTGAGCAGAGGGTGATATGTTTAATGTCAGTTTTATAAGAAATGCTGTGGGTGCTGTGTTGGAAAGAGGTTGCAAAAAGACAAAAGAATTGGGGAGTTAAGGTTAGACTAGGAGAGAAAAATTAGAATTTTATGATAATTAGATTTTGTGAGTAAAAAAAGAGGAAGAACCAAGAATGCCTTCCAGTATCTGGCCTGCACAATATAAAGGATGAAGGAGTCTTAAACTGAGATGGAAGGGTTGTGAGTAAGGTAGACCATGGAGAAATAGCTGGAGTTAGTTAATGACATTTTAACGTTGTGATGTCTAACAGACGTCCAAGTGGGGATGCTGAATAAACAACTGGGTAGAAGTTGGGTATTCATGAAAGAGATCTGAGGTGTAGATATATAATAGTCATCATCATATAGATGGTATTTAAAGGCTGGATGGAATTTTAAAAGAAAGAGACTGATAAACATTTGAGTGCAGGACTCTTTTTGATAAAATAAGTTGATACTTGTTCTTTTCTGTTGGGTAAATATCCAGTGAGGGATTGCTAGATTGGATATAAGTCTACTTTTATTTCATTCTTAACATTTAACAGAATCTCCATATTGTTTTCCATAGACGTAGTACCAATTTTCAGTCCCACCAACAGTGTATAAGGGTTCCTTTCTCTCTGCATCCATGCAGCATCTATTATTTTTTTAATTTATAATAATGGTCATTCTGATATCTCATTTGTGTTTTAATTTGTATTTCCCTAATGATTAGTGATGTTGAGCATTGTTTTATCATGTGTTTATTGGTTATTTGTCTATATTCTTTCAAAAAACTGTTCATGTTTTTTGCCCACTTTTTAAAAAATTTTATTGTCTTTTTTATTAAATCATAGCTGTATACAATAGTGCAATCAAGGGGTACAATGTGCTGGTTTCATATACAGTCTTAACTATTTTCATCAAACTTATTAACATAGCCCTCCTGGCATTTTCTCAGTTATTATATGAAGACATTTGTATTCTGCATTTAGTAAGGTTCGCCTGTACCCTTCTAAAATGCACTATAAGTGTGGACCCACCAATTACCCTCCCTCTGCCACAACCTCCTCCCTCCCCACCCTACCCTTGCCCCTTTCCCCACATTCTTGTGTTATAGTTGGGTTATACCCTTCATACGACAGCTATAAATTAGCTTCATAGTAGGGCTGAGTACATTGGATACTTGTTCTTCCATTCTTGAGATACTTTGCTAAGAAGAATATGTTCCAACTCCATCCATGTAAACACGAAAGAGGTAAAGTCTCCATCTTTCTCTAAGGCTGCGTAATATTCCCTGGTATACATGTACCACAATTTATTAATCCTTTCATGGATCGATGGGCACTTAGGTTTCTTCCATGACTTAGCAATTATGAATTGGGCTGCAATGAACATTCTGGTACAGATGTCTTTGTTATAATGTGATTTTTGGTCTTCCGAGTATATACCTAGTAAAGGCATTAGAGGATCAAAAGGCAGGTCAATTTTTAGATCTCTAAGTATTCTCCAAACATCCTTCCAAAGGGAACATATTAGTGTGCATTCCCACCAGCAGTTTAGAAGTGTTTCCTTTTCTCCACATCCACGCCAACATCTCTCGTTTGGGGATTTTGTTATCTGGGCTAATCTTACTGGAGTTAGGTGATATCTCAAAGTAGTTTTGATTTGCATTTCTCTGATAATTAAGGATGGTGAGCATTTTTTTATGTGTCGGTAGGCTATGTGCCTGTCTTCTTTAGAGAAGATGGGATCACTTGTTCTTTTCTTGCTAATATGTTTGAGTTCTCTGTGGATTCTGGTTTTAAACCTTTGTTGGTGGCATAACCTGCAAATATTTTCTCCCATTCTGAGGGCTGTCAGCTTTCTAACCTTACTATGTTCTTGGCTGTACAGAAGCCTTATAATTTGATCAGGTCCTAGGAGTGTACCTTTAATACTGCTTCAATTGCCTGGGGAGTCCTTCTCATAAAATACTCACCCAAGCCGATTCCTTCAAGAGATTTCCCTGCACTTTCTTCTAGAATTTTTATAGTTTCATGTCTTAAGTTTAAGTCTTTAATCCAGTGAGAGTCTATCTTAGTTAATGGTGAGAGGTGTGGGTTCAGTTTCAGCCTCTTACAAGGCGCTAGCCAGTTCACCCAGCACCATTTGTTAAATAGAGAGTCTTTTCCCCACTGAATGTTTTAGTTGGCTAAAAACAAAGATCAAGTAACGTTAAGTAGCTGGATTTGTCTCTTGGTTCTCTATTCTGTTCCAAACATCTACCTGTCTGTTTTTGTGCCAGTACCATGCTGTTTTGATCACTATCAACTTATAGTAGAGTCTCAGGTCTGGAAGCATGATTCCTCCAGCTTTGTTTTTATTTCTGAGTAATGTCTTGGCTATTTGAGGTTTTTTATGATTCCATATAAAATGAAGTATTATTTTTTCAAGATCTTCAAAATATGACAATGGAGTTTTAATAGGAATTGCATTAAAATTATATATTGC
>CAUYON010062610.1:0-73166 GCA_963573935.1 Arctocebus calabarensis | reverse complement strand
CCAGCTACTAGGGAGGCTGAGGCAAGAGAATCGCTTAAGCCCAAGAGCTGGAGGTTGCTGTGAGCAGTGTGACGCCACGGCACTCTACCCAGGGCGATAAAGTGAGACTCTTTCTCTACAAAAAAAAAAAAAAAAAAAAAGAATCCTAATTCAGAATACACAGGACAACAGTACAGTCAGACAAATGTTATCCTCGCATGGATGGGGAAGAGCCTGATCTAAAAAGGCCAAGTGAACAGTAGGGATAGACCATGAATAAAATCGAATACACAAAGCCATGTGTACAAAAGGCATTGAGTACGGCATGCACATTTCAAATGTGGTCAAAAGCCATTTGCTAATTAAATGTGTAACTAACATTTCTACAGAGACACGCTACTCTAGTTAGTTTTAAGAGTGAATCTAAATTCCCTCTGTACAGCTCACTCTGCCCATACGCTTTAAAATGATCTCCCATCATAAGCCATTTTAAACAAAAACTAGGGTGATCTATGCGAGTTGGGAACCCAAGTATCTGTTTTAATTTAAATAAAAGAGAGCGTCAGATATTCCAGATCAAACTTTATCCCTGTGTTATTTAAAAGTATACATAAGTGCTCATAAATATCATAAGCCCACAATGTAGACTGGAAGCCAATATGCCAAAGCCATGCTGGTTATCTCCAAGTGACAGAAATGTGTGCATTTGCCATACCTTCTGTTATGTTTACCCTGTTTTCTAAACTTTTTATAAGTAGTGGATGCTATTTTAAATTGTAAAGAGAGAAAAACAATTCTTTGTTATTCTGTTAAGTTTTTAAAATCTCATATGAAAGTAGTTGGTGAATCCAGTGGCAATGGTATATGACAAGGTTAGGAAGCTTTGATTGGACTCTAGCTTGAGTTGACAGATAAAATACAGAGAATTTTCTTAAATTTGAATTTCAAATAAACATCAAATAATATTTGAGTATGTCTCATGCAATATGTGGGACATACACGAAATTCTTTTATGTTTTTTTATTTTTTTTTATTTTTTATAATTTTATTGAATCATAATTCTGTACAATTCGGTGCAATCATAGGGCACGATTCATATACATTCAGAAATGTTTTGATCGTACTGTTACAGATAGCCTTCATGGCATTTTCTTGATCACTATATAAAGACATTGATATTCTACATTTAATAAGTTCCCCCAGTACCCTGCTAAGATGCACCGTAGGTGTGATCCCACCAATTGCCCTCCCTCCACCCATACTCCCCCCTCCCCTCCCCTCCCTAATATGAAGCTAATTTATAGCTTTCATATGAAGGCTAAAACCCAATTATAGCTTTCAAAGCTTTTGTTCACAAAACCCTCCCTGAATACTTACAATTCTCCGTGACCTTCCTTTAATGTGATGAGAGTTATGGACAGTGGCATTCATGTGGCAATATTCAGATATGACTTTCATGTCTGACACATAGTCAATTCTTATACTATTTAATTTTGTGTAAATCTTTCCTCCTTAACTAGATTGCAAGTCCCTTGGGAACAGGGGCCATTTATTGTACTTTTAAAAATTACCCAGAGTGAATGAATATGATATGCTGGGGGACGTAACTGGGACCAGTTATTCACAGAAGAGTGCTGGAGTTTCCCCAAGATGCCTCTCAGATGGAAGCATTCACTCCAGTTGATAGTTTCTTATATATACCTGCCAAATGTGAAAGGTGAAATAACTACAAGTTACTCCAAGATATTAAGGAATTATAAACTGTCTCTGAAATGCTTTGGAATCCTTTATTGGAATACAAAATTAACTTTTAGAAAGTAAGTTCCTGCTCCCCTGAAAGCTAAAAAAATGGTACGTCACGAAAAATGGAAAAATGGTTAAGCCAGGGGCATAATCTTGAAGACTTACTTGATCAAAAAGTACTCAAAAAGCCAAGGCTCTATGCAATCTATATCGCAGTTTCTGTTTTTCATCTGTAAAATGGGCTAAATTACATGAGGAAAATAAGTCCAGAACTTGAAGTTTACATGAAAGGCAGCCAAAATGATATGGATAATTCAAGCTTAAAAGGTTTTTTTATACTTTAGTTATTCCTGAATTATTTAGAGAATGGGATTTCTTATTAATAGATAGAAATATAATCCCAAAGTAGCAGTTGCTAAATTTGTGGTTTTATATATTCTGACCCAAGACATGCTGCAGCCATAAAGTTCTGTCAAAATGCTTGCTAATCTGTGACTGAAGAAAATAATCATTACAAAATTCCCTCCTCAGATTGCTGCTAAAGTTTTGAACTTGCACAGGATATACTGACAACAAATTCTCAGAAGTGTTTTGCTTAGTTTTATGGATAGCCCCAGACAGTGAAGATTTGTAATAAATGTTGCTTGCTACAGAGACCTATACCCCATATAAATCCCTTGTATGTCTCCTAGTTGGGAGAAAAACCCACTTGATTATGTAGCACCACCATCAGATCAAAACCACAAGGAACAGCAAGATTGGTATTTCTATGTATATCCTTTCCTTCTAAAATCTTCCTGTTAATTCTTTGGCCTGGCCTTCGCTACTAATTGGCAAGAATTCAAATTATCTCCCCAATGTGAAATATTCATGTTTTATGGAAATGCCATCAATTTTCTTCTCCAAGGATTAGTACTCATAATAAATTGAGCTTCCTGGCAACAAAAATGCTAAGTTCAAAATATTATTTCCTTCACTTCTAATTACAAATAAGTTTTACTGGCTCGGCGCCTGTGGCTTAACGGGCTAAGGCGCCAGCCACGTACACCTGAGCTGGCGGGTTCAAATCCAGGCCCAGAGCCCACCAAACAACAATGACGGCTGCAATCAAAAAATGGCTAGGCGCGTTGTGGCGGGCGCCTGTAGTCCCAGCTACTTGGGAGGCGGAGGCAAGAGACTCGCTTGAGCCCAGGAATTGGAGGTTGCTGTGAGCTGTGATGCTACAGCACTCTACCCAGAGTGACAGCTTGAGGCTCTGTCTCAAAAAAAAAAAAATAATAAGTTTTACCTTTTATTGTGTTCCATTATACAATTTTACATAGTACCATTATTTTTAAGCAATAATTAAGCAAATTGAGTTAGGGTTTTTGAGCTCTACTTTTCAGCATATAGATATACCTAAAAAAGTACAAACCAAGCACAGTGGTGCAATTTTCCAGGCACTTTCAAGTTGCTCAAATATTTACAAATACATAAGCACCCTGTTTGAAAGCATGAAGATTTTGGTGTCAGGAGGAAACACTCCATGTATATCAACTCTTTAAAGTTTAACATTTGCACAGCTCCAAATATTCCTGAGAAAGGTCAGTCTCATTGTCATTTACATCTGCATTTCCTCACACGTCAGTGTATCTTGGGGAACCGTAACCTCTGTCACTTGATGTACCACTAATTGCACAAAATACATTTAATGTGTTGCTTATCCAGGGAGAATGCATTGTGTCTTCTTGTAGTATCTAAAACAAAAGAAATTCACATGGTTATCATGAAGCAAATGGCCACTGCCAAAAAAGAATGTGTATATGAAATTACAGGCATATTTTAATTTATCACTGACACTTAGCTATTTAAAATGACAGAAAGCAGAAAGAGCAAAGAATAACATTACCGACTTCAGTCTTCAAAGCTGTATTACAAAGGCAGCATATCAAAAAAGCAGAAAAGATCTAGTTACTGATTAAGAACAAAAAAGATTGAAAAATGCAAATTTCAATCAAAATGAAATGTTTTTTAACAGATGGTCCTAACAAAAGCTCTAAAAAGTGTACTCTGATATGAGTTTATGGGTCATCTTCTAAACACAGTGGTTCTCAGAATCACCGTTGGAGATTTTCAAACAAGCAGATACTCATGCTTCTTCCCTGGAGTCTTGCAAATAATACTAAATAAAGATATGAGTCATAGTGTATATTTAAAAAGATACACTATGATTATATAAGCTAACTGATAACAGAAGATTTTTCCTGGAAATAAAGAGCTTTGAAAATTCAGACTGTATATAAAACCAACACATTGTACCCCATGATTGCATTAATGTATACAGCTATGATTTAATAAAAATATATATAAATATTATATTCCCTCAAGTACATACATATATACATTCATATCAGTATTAATATTTTTAAAATTATCCATTTTGTGTGATACAACGCAAAAGTAACAAAACCTTATGCTTAGATTAGATGGAGGGAAAAAAACAGTATGTATGTTATATCCACTGGTTTACTATGAGGTCCTAATTTAGGATTCAATCTTTCAATGCTTGGTTCTCAAGTTAGCTTTGAAATTTCAGTATCACGCCCACAAATTGGTCTAGGGTGGCAGTACTGAGTCGTATCATTCGTGTTGTCACAAATCATAAGGCTTAAAGAATGTCTACAATAGAGAAATTTCTTCTTATAAAAACCTTAACTCCTGACACAAATCTGAAAACATGTTAGAGGTTTTAAGAGATGAATGATTGTGCGCATCTATCAGAATATGACAAATAGGGAACTCACTGTGAAGAAATTACACAACCTACCAAGCAGACACTACAAAGGCCACCATGACTGTGTGTGATTAAGAAATGTGTAATTATGCCTCACGCCTGTGATCCTAGCACTTTGGTAAACTGAGGTGGGTGAATCACCTGAACTGAGAAGTTCAAGACCAGCCTGAGCAAAAGCAACACCCTTTTTCTACTAAAAATAGAAAAAAACTAGGTGGGTGTTGTGGTGGGCACCTATAGTCCCAGCTACTCAGTGAGGCAAGAGGACCTCTTGAGCCCAGGAGGCTGTGAGCTATGATGCCATGGTACTCTACCCAGGGTGACAGAGTGAGACTATTTGTCTCAAAAAAAAAATCTGCAATTAGTAGTTTAAAGATAGTATAAATCCTTTTTACTTATTTATTCATTATTATTATTATTTTTGAGACAGAGTGTCACTATGTCGCCCTTGGTAGAGTGCTATAGTGTCACAGCTCACAGCAACCTCAAACTCTTGGGCTTAAGCGATTCTCTTGCCTCAGCCTCCTAAGTAGCCAGGACCTCAGGTGCCCACCACAATGCCTGGCTATTTTTGGTTGCAGTTGTCATTGTTGTTTAGCAGGCTCAGGCTGGGCTCAAACCCGCCAGCCTCAGTGTATGTGGCCAGCACCCTACTCACTGAGCTATGGCTGCCAAGCCCATAAATCCTTTTTAAAAAGCCAAAAGCTTCTCAGAAGGGTATAGGCGAAACTTATTAAATGCAGAATACCAATGTCTACAGATAGTGATTAAGAAACTGCCATGAAGGCTATGTTAAACAGTTCGATGAAAATATTTCAGACTGGGCTCGGTGCCTGTGGCTCAGCGGGCTAAGGCGCCAGCCACGTACACCTGAGCTGGTGGGTTCGAATCCAGCCTGGCCTGCCAAACAACAATGACGGCTGCAACCAAAAAATGGCTGGGCGTTGTGGCGGGCGCCTGTAGTCACAGCTACTTGGGAGGTGGAGGCAAGAGACTCGCTTGAGCCCAGGAATTGGAGGTTGCTGTGAGCTGTGATGCCCCAGCACTCTATCCAGGGTGACAGCTTGAGACTCTGTCTGAAAAAAAAAAGAAAATATTTCAGATTGTATATGAAGTCAGCACATTGTGCCCCATGATGGCACTAATGTACACAATTATGATTTAATAAAAAATTTTTTTAAAAAGCCAAAAGCTTGAAGGTTTTAAAAGGACTATATATTTTGATATGCTGTCAACAGATTACATTGAAAAGGGCCAGGGAATATTCAGGGCATGTCTTTTCATCAAGTAATCATTTATGGAGTGCTTCAGTACACATTAACACTTTGTCTTTTTTTTTTTTTTTTTTGAGACAGACTCGTCCTGGGTAGAATGCCCTCATAGCTCACAGCAACCTGAAACTCTTGGGCTCTAGCAATCCTCTTACCTTAGACTCTGGAGTAGCTAGGACTACAGGAGCCTGCCAATATGCCCAGATAGTTTTGGGGGTCCTTGCTCTTTTTTTTTGAGACAGAGTCTCACTATGTCACCCTGGGTAGAGTGCCGTGACGTCACAGTTCACAGCAACCTCAAACTTTTGGGCTTAAGCGATTCTCTTGCCTCAGCCTCCCAAGTAGCTGGGACTACAGGTGCCTGCCACAATGCCTGGTTATTTTTGTTGTTGTTGCAGTTATCATTGTTGTTTAGCTGGCCCAGACTGAGTTCGAACCCGCCAGCCTCGGTGTATGTGGCTGGCGCCGTAACCTCTGTGCTACGGGCGCCGAGCCTGGGGTCTTGCTCTTGCTCAGGCTGGTCTCAAACTCCTGAGCTCAAGGGATCCACCTGCTTTAGCATCCCAGAGCACTAGGATTACAGGTGTGAACCACCGCGCCCAGCCAACACTTTGTCTTATTTTGTGGTGCATAATATGACTCAAATGTAAGACTAAAAGAAGGCTCTCTTTTATATGAAACTAATGGGAAATATTATTCACTTTATAAAAATTCACTATAAATCAACATTTCCCTAAAGTAAAGCACACCTGAATATGACATGTTATGACAAGGTAGCTTGCACAGATGTTAAGTTCAAAGAAATTGACAGTTTTCTTGGTTAGCTATCAATTTGTAATATCAAGGGTCTAAAATACTGGTCTGTACAACTAAGAAAAATAGCCATAATTTCTGAAAATAACTAGTACAGACACGTGGGAAATATGACAGTAGATATGAAAAGAATCCATGCTCTGAGGGAAAAAACTTTATAGCACAGGGAGTGGGGAAACAACGTATTACAAAACCTTTATAGAACAACCACTCTGAATATTTTGATCACAGTAATAATAGCAAATTCAATAATTTAGAGTTCAAGACTAGGTCATGTAGCTGCGTGCAAATGAAATAACTGTAATGCAGTATACACTGGCTTAAAGCAACATGTGAAATTGTTTTGTATCTTTTGTGGAGGAGGAGGAGGAGGAGTTAGGAGTTAGTTTCATGTATGCATTAACCCAGATAGTTTCTAAAAACCATCTATGTAGTCTGATAACAGCATAACCCAGAACAGTTATGTGTTGAAGAGAGGTATACTCCCCCATTGTTCTCATGGGCTGAACTTGAGATACAGACAATACAGGAAGTGGGATGGTTTCCTAATCTCCCAGTCCTGATCACCTAGCTTCTTTGGAAAGAAGAGGAAGAAAAGCCTCCAAAAACTGAGTGGTAAAGGGATGCCTTGGGGCTGCTTGCACTCATTCCTAAGTTGCTTAACAGAACTAAAGATGGAAAAAAGAAGACAGAGAACACTCATTCCAGACTCCTCAAACCATCAAGATTCCCAGCTGCAGAAAATGGGCACATAGGAGACTGAGGTAATTAGTCTCATAGAATGATGAAAATCTGGCAGGCCATGTTCTCTATACTGAGAAGAGGACAATAGTTACAAAGTAGACTCCTGGTCACTCAGGTCAACTTTGGGCTGATTGTAATGAAATTTCCCATGGGTCTTTCTAAGAAAAGGACACAAAATAGATGCAGAGAGGCAGAGTTAAATTGAAAGTCAACTAGCTTTCGCTGTCTTAGAACTCTCTCTCCTCTGCTTTCCCCCACCATTGCACTGCAATTTGGGGGGTGATAAACACCGGGCCTATCTGTAAGTACACCACAGAAAGTAGTTGCCCTTAAGCAATCACTAAAATGCAGATACGAGGACAAATAAGGTTCTCCTTTTCAGGATCAGCTTTGAAAATGTGTTCCTTAAAGGTTTTAGTTATCCTTGTTTCTTATAAAGATCCTTAATTTGTTAAAAGTTGAGACTTTGAAGTATTTCTGGGGAAATATTTATCTTATTGGCTATTTTCCTTAGTGAGGAAATGAAGGCGTCTTTATGATTAGCCCATGACTTTTACAAACATGTACACAGGAGCATCTTAGAAGGGTACAGGTGAAACTTACTAAATGCAGAATATAAAGGTCTTAATACAACAACTAAGAAAATGCCATGAAGGCTATGTTAACCAGTTTGATGAAAATATTTCAGATTGTATATGAAACCAGCACATTGTACTCCATGACTACATTAATGTACACAGCTATGATTTAATTAAAAAAAAAAAAAAGAAAATGTTAAAACGCTTAGGTGACAATTTACATTCAGAGTGGCTACAGACACAAATTTCAGGATCCCATAGGGATGAAGTTTACCAAGGCAATCCAGGAGTACTCAGGTTTTCTATAAAGGCCAGCAATTATATAAAACTTGTAACTACTTAATTATGATATAATGTGGCTATATGTGATGACCAGGTCTTCTATATTTTTCAGACTGTGTTTTACTAAGATAGCTGCAATTGTTATTAATAGTCATAGATTAAAATGCTAAGAAATGTTATGAAAATAGAGAGTTTTATAGGTTGCATAGGTATGAAGAAAATCCCCAAATTTTGGAAATCACTTGAGATATCACCTTAAATGACAGTATATATATATATATATTTTTTAGACAGAGCCTTAAGCTGTCACCCTGGATAGAGTGCTGTGGCATCACAGCTCACAGCAACCTCCAATTCCTGGGCTCAAGCGAGTCTCTTGCCTCCGCCTCCCAAGTAGCTGGGACTACAGGCGCCCACCACAACGCCCGGCCATTTTTTGGTCGCATTTTTTCGTTGTTTGGCGGGCTGGGCTGGATTCGAACCCGCCAGCTCAGGTGTACGTGGCTGGCACCTCAGCCAGTTGAGCCACAGGCGCCGAGCCAAGTATTCTGACTTTTAAGATACCACTAATTATTGTTGTTGTTGTTATGATTATTTAGATACTGTGTCCATAGTAAAAATTCACATATATGCATTCATGTACACAGCTATGATTAATAAAAAATAAAATAAAATAAAATTCACGTGTAGTCACATCAATGTGTGAAAAAAACAGTTGTTTTTATCTGATAGCAAGTATGCAGCCAGAATAGTCTTTACGAAGAGACAGTAAGGGCAGTTTGAAAATAACAATTTCAAGCTTCCATTTTTTAACTAAAAATTTTAAAGTAAATCTGTCCCATCTTTTTCATGATTATAGAGGAAAATAAATAAGACATTGGATAAGTTTATCTTTTTGTTTAACCCTTATGTTCCTACTCTTTTCCCTCAAACAGCAACACCAAAAAAAAAAAAAGTGGGTAATTTCAATTAGTGGGGGAGACCCCATCAAAATCTGGGCTGATGCCATTGTCCTCATCTCACTGTGGCAGAGCCATTTAAAATTTAGAACTTCGGTTGGGTGCCCGTAGCTCAGTAGTTAGGGAGCCGGCCACATGTTCCGGGGCTGGTAGGTTCCAACCTGGCCCAAGCCTGCTAAACAAAAATAAATAAATAAAATAAAACTTAGAACCTCAATTTTCCCATCCACAAAAGAGTGAGGATAAACTAGATCGGTTTGCTCTGTGGTGCCTGCCAGTGTGGGAAGACCCTGTGGTCTGAGAGGCCCTCATGAAAGGAACATCCCTGGGACCAGCCATGGACTCCAGTGATAGGAGCAGAGAGAGAGTAAGCTGCATTTGTCACGCATAATCTAGGGGTTCTCCTGGTGTCATTTCCTCTACAAACAATCTTGAAGACTATACATGCATTTCTTGAGCATTCTGGTGAAAGATCAATCCCAGGTTAGTGCAACACGTCCCCTTCATCGCTGAGTGGGACGGGACAGGTCCTAATCTGCTCAGCACTTAGCTTTAGCACTCACTCATTCATGGACGGGCTGGTGGCTACCTAGCACCATGGTGGGCTCCAAAGACACAGATGAGTCAGCCAAGTACTAAATGTTGAGACTTTACAGTCCAATGGCACCAGTGGACTTTGAGGGGAGGGCAATAAATGTTTCAGTTTTCTCTCCAGCTTTGGTTGGTGTCAGTGGGGAGTGGCTCTGGGAGATGTCAGAACTTTGCAATGACACCTAACCTTCTGGAGAGGACTGCTGCTTGTGACTACACCCTCGGACTCAGCCAGTGCCCATTCAAATAGGAAGAACATTTTATTCTACAAAATCACTTAGTTATGCCTGTGACATGTTAGTCCAAAAAACTTCCAATATTCTGTTAAGAGGAGAAGGTGACTGTCCATTCAAGAAATGTTAGAGTTTTTAATGCATTTCCCATATTTCCAGTGCTCTTTACCAAGTAGAATCCGTTCCACAGGAATGTAATACATCTCTCTGAAAATCCTAAAAATTGGAGGGATCGTCGTGGTTTGATGTGATTTGAACTAAAGGCAAGAAGGCTCACTGCTCCCTGCTATTTGGGGATCATAGATCTCAGCAGGTAGCTACTTAAAGCCCAAGTGTTCTACTGGAAAATCAAAAAGCCATTCAAACAGGAATTTAAAATTCAAATGAATGAAGTCTTAGTATCACTGAGGATTTGTCTAATTTCAGATGAACCCATTTAATGCAGACCACCTCCTGAAAATAATAGTGACATCTAATGCCAGTACTTCACAGTTTCTGAAGGACATTCACATCCATATTCTCTTATTTTGAAAATCTCTTAAGGGTAGGTTTTCAGTCAACACCACATCTTCCTGCATCTGTGGCCCATTCCCAAATCCCTGAACTTCATATAACCCCTGAATCCCCAGGGCCTCCTGTGTCTGGCCCCTTCCTGAGTTCCACTTCCCTCTTTTTTTTTTCTTCCTCAGCCCCCAGGCATAATTGGTATGACTCAGAGGCATAGTAATTTAGGCTGAATTAAAAAGATGGAAAAGTAAAGGAATTCTTATATTCTTTGTAACCAATAAATTTCCCTGGTGCAAATTTAATATGAAATGCAGACTGAAGCTAACATGGTTCTTCAGGGAATAACAGAAGGATATCGGATCTTAAAGGAGAGTGCTAATTGAAAGGAACAGCTGACTGGGAAGCTTTTAATACATATTTACTTTTGATGGCTTAAAAAAATAGAACCTCTGTAAGTTGATTATGCAAGGGACTGTAACAGCTGGTCAACATAGAGAGGTGGTTGACATAAGGAACTGGGCCTACTGTACTGACACATACATGTAGTACACGTCCAGTCTATGAAAATTAGACTTAAGGACCTAAGGTGATCAGTGTAGGGTAGTCAACCATGGAGGTTTTACTGTAAGTCTGCCAGAGGAGGCCACCGACCACCTCCTCTACCCTCCAAAATAACAAAAATCACTTTGCATGCTACAGTATATGTAGACATCTGTTCTGGAAGCTAGTAGGCTACGGAAAAAAACAAAAGTACAATAATCTTTAGCATTCTGTTACAGATGACAAGTGGCCAAAGCAATTACTTAAATCTAAAGTAGCATTAAATTAGTCTGAGTTTTGCACCTAAGTATCTCTGAAGTGATTGGTCACAGGCAAACAAATACAGAGTCCCTTCCCCCCACGGGTCATCCTTTTTCTACCTTCAGATTTATTATTGACTGGGGTATTAGTCTAAGTTCTTTGACCAAGACTTTGGTAAGTTAAAATATTCACCCACATTGCATCTTTATTAGAAAAAAATAGTTCTTACTACATCCAAAAAGCAGGATTCATAAAATATGGTGTTTTCAAGTTAAATATTAACATTGGCTCTGATATCTTAGGACATAGGGTGGAACTGTGGCATTTTCAGCTCAGCACTGGTTGAGAGTCAGCCCTAGCCTTGCGGACATTGATATTGACCTTGACCTCAGTCTGTGGTAGGCCCCGGGAACAAGGGCAAGTTCAGGGTCTGGAGATCACTCCACTGCTGCCGGTGACAGTACTGTGGACAACCTGAGCAGCACATGGTTGAGGAAACCATGTCAATAAAATATTTGGAAATCACCAGAAGTACCGAGAGTTGATTGACTGCAAAGAGGTCCTTAGGACACAGCAGGTCCTGGCCATGAGGGTGGAGATTCAGGCACAGAACCCAGAGCCCAAGGAAGCTGACTAGAATCTACATGTACTTGGAGAATCTAGAACAGTGGTTCTCAACCTTCCTAATGCCGTAACCCTTTAAAACAGTTCCTGTGGGTTGAGAACCACTGATCTAGAAGAAAGCAGAAAGAGAAAGGAAGTCAGTTCATGAAAATGTAGCACCAGGCTATTTCATTCATAGAACCAAGTATAATCCAGTTTATTAGAACCAATGTTAAAGATCAGAATAAAAGCAATGGAAAGTTGGCTTGATTCTAAGTTGTCTCAGTTATTGGGTTGAATTTATGTCTCTGCTGGCTCATTTAGAAGACAGACAGGGTGATCTTCTATTTTACCAGTGTTTTCCTGAAAACAAAACCAAACAAAACCTGACAAATCATTAGTCTACCTCTTCGATTTTATTTGAATTATCACAAATTGGTACCAAAAGAGCAGATTGTCCTGAGACTGGTGAAGCCAAAATAACATTTAGGTATCTTGAATATTAACTTGGTTGTTATCAAGTATTATCAGAATCCAAAGAAATTTTTTTTCTATTCATGTCAATAAGGGTTTACTGAACTCTGACTATCAACTGGAAAGTGTTCAGTTTGATGACACAGACAAGACCATTTTGACCTCAGTGCCTGCGTTGAAATAGACAATGGTCCACAATGGAGGAAAGATAAACATATGTGCTCCTGTCCACATGCAACCTCTAAACAGTGTACCGTGCAATGCAGGGCCTCCAACTTTGCAAGAACAGAGTTTTTAGAAGTTTCTCCATCATCAGATGTTATAAATTAACAAATAAGGTAATACAGGTCTGCAAGAAGCAAGAGCTTTTGGAAGATGAAAAAGATTTTGTTTCAACATTGAAATTTAATATCACAGGGTAGGAACATTCTAGTACAATACAGACTGTCAAAGCAAGAGAGCAGTGCCTCCCATGAAATTGTGCATGCCCAACTTTTGTGTACTTCTTTTTCTTTTTGGTGGCAACTTGTTCTCTCTGTAACTAATCTTTTTCATTAAAAAAAATGATTAAGGTCATTGTGACATCCTAAGCTACAGAGAGAGGAAGAAAAGGGAGAAATACATTGGGAAAAAATTCATAGTTGAGTCAGATCAAAGGCACACTTACATTACCTGGGTTTTGTTTTCTTTTTGTAATATTTTTCCAAGAAAAATTCAAAAGAAAAGTAAAACTTAGACTTATAAGTTTTAACTTGATACTGAGAAGTAAGGCACATTTTTGCAATTTGCGATTCTTTGGTGGATTTTAAATCGTTTTGCTACAGAAAAGCAAAACCATTTTTCTTTAACCAGTAATATATCATGAAATACAAATATCTAAATTCATTTCACATATTGAAAATGTCACTTTTTTGGTGTATCATTGCACCAAAATTAAAATGACAATAGCTGTTATGATTTTTTTCTCCTAATTTCTTGCTGGCAAGATGAAAATAAGTACTCCCCCATCCTTTCTCAGTTCAGCACTTAATCTTATACTATCTCCTGCAGAATACAAGGGCTTAATAATCCAGCAGCCAGTGTGTTCAATGTGCTATATTATATGAGGCAGGTGGGCAAGTCTATTATGTATTGATCTGAAAATCAGTCACCGGAAAGCAGTGCTTTAATAGTGCAAAATGACAGATCTAACAGTTGGTTCAAACAAGGAGTATTTTTGGTGAGGAAAAAAGAAAGACCATTTCCCTGACTTTCTATAAAACCTCAGGACCCCACCTCTTAGACTCAGACGATACCCTGAATATGCAAGAGTAAAGTACTTACCTGGCCCTTAACTTCCTGCCTGAATGATGAAAGAGATTTAAGTTCAGTGTACATGAGTCGCGCATTCTTATATCAAAATATAACCAACTGGTACGGAACCAATGCACAAATTTGGAGTCAGCAGCTCTGAGTAGTAGAAGCTGGTTGTTTTGGGAAAAGGTAGAGGAAAGAGGAAGCTTGTGCTTTTTTGTACAAATACTGTGACCACTCACAGTGTTGTATGCCTTTTCACAAAAATAGAAGTGTTTTGTCCAGATGTTAAATTATGGGCATTATGTTAGATATTTTGGAGACATATCTTTTTCTCTCTACTGAGTTTTGCCTGATTGTAACATTCCTCATTCTGGTTGTCTGCATATGTAACAGATACTGAATCTGAACAGATACCGAGGTAACCTTTGCTATAAAGTCAAAGTGAGTCTCACTAGCCTGAGGAGCATCCTTCTCTGTGCCTTCCAGGTCAGGCTTCTATCATATCTTTTTTTTTATAAAATCATAGCTGTGTACATTAATGCAATCATGGGGCACAGTGTGTTGGTTTCATACACAATCTAAAATATTTTCATCAAACTGGTTAACATAGCCTTCATGGCATTTTCTTGGTTATTGTGTAAAGACCTTTATATTCTGCATTCAGTAAGTTGTACCCTTCTAAGATGCACCATAGGTGTGGTCCCACCAATTACCCTCCCTCCACCCATATCATATCTTTTGATTTGTGTGTCTCCCTTTCAATTTAAGAGAGCCACAAACTCCTTGAATGGGAGGACTGTCAATCAGTCTTCTCTTTTCTGCACTTCAAAAGAATTCTCGTAGGAGGATCCCGAACTCCCAAGATCCTCTCTCTTTGTGTCCCATTCATCGAGAAAAATACCCATCCTGGATGAACAGTTCTTCATCTGAACCAGAGTAGCCCAGACCGCTGAGCCCTTCCAGACTGGCTCCAACAACAAGGCAGGTGAGTTTAGAAATTCCCGATCACTCATGTCGTGCAGTCCCCCATACTACTTGATAACCCTACTCTGTAGCTTTGATCAGTTCACTCTCTGTATCCATAAGGATCATTTCAGACTTTCTCCTATCTTTCCAATCTCAAACACCCACCTCAAACATCTTTCTTTGCAGAGAAAAGAATAGATGATCGGAATCTCTGAGCTCCCCACCTCCAGTCTACCTACTCAGCTCCAATTGCTTCCCGTGTTCCCTGGTAGAAGGGAACTAAATTTCCTTTTACCTAGGTCCCAACCTTTTAATGGATTTTTTTTTTTATCATTCTTTCCTCTGGCATTCTTAAGAAAACCTAAACCACTGACTCTCCCTCCTCCATTTTTCAGATTCAAGTTCTCTCTTTCAAGGGATTCTTTCTCATTAGTTTCAACCCAGTTCATCTCTGTCATTGAACAAAACAAAATCTTCCCAAACTATTTAATCTCCAGCTTCTCAACTTGCTTGCCTGACTTCTTCATAACATAACTTCTTAAGTGGTGTCTATGAGTACTCTTCGGTTCCATTTTCTAACCTTGACTTTCTACTCAACTCACTCCACCCCGTATCTACTGTGGGGACCGTGTTATCACGGAGCTTACTGTAGAGTTCTTGGACCCAGCCGTGGGTAAGACCATGGCCTGGGCTTCTGGACACCACACTCTGTGTTTTCCTCATCCCTCTCCTCTTTATAGGCTTAACCTTCCCTACCTAACCAGTTTGCTTTAAATATTGAAGAGACTCTTAAAACAGATAAATGATATAAAACATAATAATTCAGCATATATGTATTTGTCAGCCCACCATATATTAAAAGTCTATGACTTCCTCCAGTCCCACCTTCCTTCTCTCCTCAGCGATGACCACTGTTCTAACTTTTTGTTCTTTATTCTCTCACCCATTCTTGCTATTGATAAAAATTTTGCTGTTTCAAGTCATTTGCTAATAAAAACAGAGCAACTATGAACATTATTGTATGTGTAAAAGTTTTTCTAGGATATGCTTTCGTTTGAATTTACAAGGCCATAAAATAGGGGAATTTCTAAATTTGCCCAATGCTATCCAATTATTTTCCAAAGAATTGTCACAATTTATATTCCTACATTCAGAGAGTAGGCACTCCCTTTACTCTCTTATCAATCATGATAAAGCCAGATTTCTTTAGTTTTTGTGTTTTGCCAATCAGATGAGCGAAATCCCAGTTTGCATTCCCTGCTATGGTAGGTGTTATCTTTTTAAATTATGTTTGCATTTGATATTTTTTTCATTGATTTTATACAAGGCAAACTTTCTAACACCATAATTTATCTTTGATTCATTTTGGTATAATATATATTTATCAAAAGAGAGCAATTTGTTTTTTATTGCAAATATTGATATTTTACTTCTTTTGTCTGCATTTTCCCTGTTAGGACCTCCCACGTAATGTTGAATAAAAGTTGTGAAAAATAGTCATCCTGATTTCTTTTTCCCATCTTAAAAGAAATATCTTAATGTTTTACCATTCAATATGATGTTTTCTGTAAGGATTTTGCACATGACCTTGGTAGGTTACCATTCTAGCTCACTATAATATTTTAAATTAAATTATAAATGAATGTTGCATTATAATAAGTGATTTTTTCTATATTTATTGAGATGATCACATAATTTTGCTTCTTTTATTAATGTAGCATATATTTATTACTATTATTATTATTCTTTGATTCTCATATGGTACAATTTGCTTTTTTGTTCTACAGTTCTATGGGTTTTGACAAATGCATACATCCCTGTACCAACCATTGCAATCAAGATCTCGAACAGGTCCACCTGCCAAATATTCAGTAAAGTGTTCTTTGTAATTAACCCCAATCCCAACTCTTACCCTTGGCAATCACTGATCCATTTTTTTTTTACTTTATAATTTTACCTTTTCCAGAATGTCATATAAATAGATTATGTATGTAGCTTTTGAAACAGGCTATTTTCACTTGAAATTTGAGATTCTATCACAGTAGATCTGTAGTCGATCACCAACCTGCATTGGCCACCTCTTCAAGTTGACCTAATTCTCATAGATCAGACATGCACCACATATACTCAAAGGAATTTCCCTCTGTTGACCACCTCCACATATTGACCAGTTTATTACAGTCCCTTGGGCAGTCAACTTATAGAAGTTCTTCTTTATTTGAGATTTAACCATGTTCTGTTTGTCAGTATTTTGTTCCTTTTTGTTGCTGAATAGTTTTATATTGTGCAGATCCACCATGTGTCTATCCATTCACCAGGTGAAGAACATCTGGGTTATTTCCAGGTTTTTGGTGATTTTAAATCAAACCACTCTAAATGTTTGCATACAGGTGCCTGTATAAATCAAAATTTTTATTTCTCCTGTGTAAATACCTAGCAGGGAGATTACTGGACCAGTGTTAGACTATACATATCCTTGACACTTTGTTCATTTCCCCCAATCGTTTTTGTCTTTGTTATTCAGATAAGATCATTTTTGTTGATCTGTCTTCACTTTATCATCGCACTAGGCAATGATTTTTTAAAGATTTCAGATAGAGTACTTTTTTTTTTTGAGACATAGTCTCACTATGCTGCCCTCGGTAGAGTGCCGTGGCATCACAGCTCACACCAAATTCAAACTCTTAGGCTTAAGCAATTCTCTTGCCTCAACCTCCCAAGCAGCTGGGACTATAGGCAGGTGCCACAATGCCTGGCTATTTTTTGTTGCAGTTGTCATTGTTGTTCAGCTGGCGCAGGCCAGGTCAGAACCTGCCAGCTCCGGTGTATGTGGCTGGCGCCCTGCTCACTGAGCTATGGACGTCACCTTCAAGTATAATATTTTTAAGTTCTAATATTTCCACTTAATTTTTTTTAAGGCTTTAATTCCTCTGCTAAAAACTTCTATCTTTTCATTGATGTAAATATGTTTACCTTTATCTTATAAAGCACAGTTATACTAGCTGCTTTAATATTTTTGATATTCTAACATCCAGATCATCTTAACATTGACTTTTTTATTACCTTTGCCCTTAATAATTGATCACCTTTTCCTAGTTCATGATTGTCATGTCGCTTTGGATCATGTCCTGGATACTTTGATATTATATTGTGTACTGGGTCCTGTTGTTATCCTCTGAGGTAGACATATGCTCATTATTATAAAAATACACCATTTTCCTCTGATGGTAATGCTTTGTTTAGTACTATTCTCACATCTAATATCTTCCACTTTATTCCTTCACTCTACTTACGGATTAACTCACTATAGGGAAAACTGTCTGATTCCTCATATGTGTTGGACATCACGTTAGAATGCAATGTCCAATTAAGTGGATATGTTTACGTTTAATGTACAGAGAAAGAGGCTAAAACTAGGGGACAGGAAATTGGTTTTTCAAGATCACATAAACAGTAAGAATCAGCACCAGGGTTCAAACACAACAAGCTCTAACACAAAAGCCCATTCCATTTCCATCACCTCTCACAATCTCATAAAACCTCCTTCCCTTACTGTGGTCCAACTTTAGCAGCGTTTCGCTTGGCCTTTTATGTAAATACTTTGCAACCTTTCTCATCACACAATCCTATAGTTTGACTATTTAATGTGAATCTTATTTCTTCAGTGAGAATTAAAGATTCTTGAGAGTCAACACTTAGTCTTCTAGTTCTTTTACAAGCCTCTTAAAATATGTGGCACATAATTTATGTACCAAAAATTATATGCTAAATAAATGCACATTAAAGAAATAAAGAAAAGAAAAGGCTTGTTAACGAAAAAAAATAGGCAAAATGTTAGCACAAAGAATAATTTATTTAGAAAATATTAGTGTCACTATACTATAATCAGAAAATAAAAACCAGAAAGAAAATGACTCAACTAACCCTCCTATACATTTGTCTGTTTACGCATTTTGAGTCTAATGGATTAGGTTTGATCATGCACACTGAACTAAACTTTGAATTGGCTTCTAGTGATTTCTCACCTCAGGAAGTCTTGCATTAATCTCTCTGTTTTGAGGATCTGGACAGTGAGGGAGAAAGATCTGAATTTTGATCCCAAATCTTCCGTTGATTTACTCCACTGGCATGAATAGAAAATTTTACTCTGTAGGAACTTCAGTTTATTTTCGGATTAAAAAGATAAAAATTACTCTTAAATTTCTCTTTTTTAATATGAATATAAATAAAATTTGTTAAAACCTAAAGAGCTTTGAAGGCTTTATTCAAAAGATTTTACGTGAAGTGCCTTTGTCAACCTTAAATATTAATTTTTCTGTCCTAATTAATTTCAAAAAGATTCAAAAAGCAATGACACGACATAGAAGTATTGGTTACTACAACATCATTCACATCATTGTTCACATAATTGCCTGTTTTTGTGGCCCACAATCTTATTACTGTCAGGAACAATTTCTTTATAGAAATTTTCTATGTAAGAGATACTATACAAACAGATTCCATGGAGACATTTTCTACAAAAGAATGGAACATGGTAATGCCTATCTAAGAAATTCATGTACAGTTAAGGGGATAAGCCTTTTTCATAGAGAAAGAAGCTATTTTACAGGGTGAAATATGATAAATTTCAAATTATTAACACTAATGTGGCAAGGTCTATAGAGTATAAATAAAGATGAGGTGTAGATTAAGCCAATTGTGTCACCTGTAATTTTGAAGGTCAAACTAGATATTTTGGCTTGATCCTGAGGACAGCAGAAATCATGAAAGACCTTATGGATTGCAGAATTATCTGATAGGAGAGGTATTTAGGAAGATAAATAAGGATAAATACAAGGCAAAGAAAACTAGAGGCTGGCAGACCTGTCAATGAATTGCAGTTGTCTGGGAAGAAATGGGAATGATGGCTACAGTCATGACCACCATTTGTTCAACACTTGGGATGCCAGGCCCTGCCCTGGGTGCTTCATGTAAATTCCAGTTCCCTTAATAACCAGACGAGATCTCTATCATTGCTTTTGCCTTGCAGAGAAAAGTGTCACAGTGCTTCTGTGATCTGTTTAATTAGATTGTAAGTCAGGTCTCTCTCTGAGTCTCTGAATCATAAGATATACTACACAATATCTCCCTCAACTGGTGTTGAAAGTTGGGTGGATTGGGAGGATGGGTGCAGCTTACAATATGATATTTGAGCTTCTATACCTAGTTGATCTGAATTTCTAAGGACAAAAAAGACAAAAGAGGCGAGAAAATTACTATGGTCAACAGTTCCAATGCAGATCACAGGAGATTTTGAGGAACATGGAGGAAGCACACCTCCCTTGCTTCTTTAGGCTTGAAATCGCATTATAAGAGGAAAGATGTAGGACGCCGGTAGCCCCAGAAAATACATAATTACTCAAGATCTCTGCAAGGCATATATGAAACATGTCAGATCATGTCTGGCCAACAGGTTTTGAGTAGCTGGTCCAGAATGACAGCAGAAGATCATAGGCACCTAAATGAGGGAGGGGCAGGGAGATGATTAGATTCAGGATCCTGGTAAATGGTTCGTAATTGTTAGAATTACTGCACAATTTAGCGAGCAGTGGCCTTCATGTAAGGGCACTTTTACTGAAGTAGTTAGATTTTTTTTTTCCCCTGATAGGAAAATAAAATGTTTATAATACTTGCTCAAAATCCATTTCTTGCTTTGGAGAAAGCAAAATAAAGAAAGAAAGAAATCCATCTCTTATTGTGTCCTTTTTTATGCTGTCCTCAAATCAAGAGTGTGGAGGAAAGTGGGGGTACCCATAAGTACACTAACTACCCAAGTACTAGGTTTAAGGGAGTTTCCCCTTTAATGTCTAACAAACGATATCACTTATGCATTGCTGGGGGTGGCATAGAGGTAAACCTGAGGTTAAAATAAGCCCCTGCAAGTTAAATAAGACATAATAATTAAGATCACTAGAGGTCTAAATTGCTTCAAGGTTGTACTTCACAGAAGCTATTCTTGAATGAAACCTGCAATCAAATAGTATTTATCCTTTAATAAATACAAATGCAACATAATATTTTTTCAATGATTGCCTTAATCTTAATTAATATTATTTAGTCATAAAGAACCATATTTGACAGAGGAATGTAGTAAAATATCTGGATAAAAACAAATGCTTCCTGTAATAACTTTGACTTTTTTGACATTTTAAATGGAGAAAAATAAGTCCGCCTGACCTTTCAACCAGAACAAATAAAACACTAATTGCCAAATTCACATGACTGACTCTAGCAGCAGAAAATGAGATACAGCTTTGCAATCAAAATGCTAGCACATAGTGGTGATGGTGTCAACCACATCTTAGAAAAGTTTCCATTCAAATTTTTATTGATTGAAGTTTCCATATGTAAGCTTCCTGTTAAAAGCTCACAATATTGCTAAAACAGGATATAGTGTGTTGCAGCCCATATAGCCTATGGCTAGGAGGAGTAAGAGTTATAAGAAATACCTGTATTGTTCAATAATGGAACACCTTGGTGGAAAGGGCATGGAGAGGGAGTTAGCTCTCCTAACAAGCATGAGAGCTCCCAAGATGACAGCAGTGGTGAATTGGCAGTCTCTGCACCTGTGGTGTTGAGAGGCACGATATCAGCCTTCTATTAGGCTGGAGGAGAAGGCAGTAGGGAGCATGCGCATTCTATCAGGGACCCGCTTACTCTGACTCTGTCTCCTCTCCTGCCTGCAGAACGCCAGCACGGCGTCTCTCTGCTGAAGATCACTAAGCTCTGCTAAAGACTAAGATCTATCTTTCTAAGAAGACTGCTTTACTCTCTCTAAGACACTCTCTCTCTCCAGCTAAAGTAAATAGCCCTCAGGCACCAAGAGACCTGAGCAAGGTAACTTAGCGGTCCGCGTCTGGAACCTAGTTAAGCCGGCCTGAGACCTGGCCAGTCCTGGGCCCTGGCAATAGCGATTAAGGAAGGGTAGTTCCCATCTCCAGGAACCTTTGTGAGAACATATTATCATCGTCTCAAAGAATGTTACCAATAATGAAATAGCATTTACTTGCCTCTTGTCTCAGGTTTTCTAAGTTGCCTGAAGATGCATCTTCTTTCTCCTCACAGCTGGTCCTTTGGAAAGTGCCATTGGCACTCAGGTGTCCAGCCGTCTAATTCCTTTCAACCCTGCTCCCATGGCCTCTTGCTTGAAAGCACAACAGCCTCCGCCTGGATCTCCTACAATGCAGTCTCCACAGGGCAGCACTCAGGGGGCTCGTACCACACTCATACCACACAGCAGTAAGAGCCAGCCGTCTCCTGAGACTGCCACACCCCGCACGTGGACAGCCCCTGGCTCCCTCTGTTCTCACCTCCTCGCACTTCAGGCAGTGCCCCCACGTGGCCTTTTCTCCTCTTTGGACACGGCAGGGCTAACAGTGCCATTGGACTCAGAGCTCAGCTCCCACCCCTGTCCTCAGCGAAGCCTTATTCTAATTCAGCCATCACCCCCAAGACACACACAAACATTTTCTTTTCTTAATAGAAACTATTCCTACGTGAAATTCTCTTGTTCATGGCCTCTTCTATATTCCCTGGCAGATACCCTGGACAAGAACGTGGGCATTGTAATCAAACAGACTTGAATCTAAACTGCAGCTGTGCCACTCTAGTTAGGAGACTTTTCTCCAGTTACCCATCTGTCTAAGACTCAGTTTCCTCACATGAAAAATGAGGAAAATAATTTTCTTTAACTCAGAGCCAGGAAATGAGAATTAAATGAGAAAATACCCAGAAGGGCTTAATACAGTATCTGACACATGATAAACAGTCAATCATCATTTGGGTAAGTGCCAAATTCTCTCAGAGTTAAATATGGGGAAGGATATGCTGTTTTAGAAAAAAATGTATGCAGTCTGACATATATTTTGCAAACTCATCCTAGAAAAAATGCTCATTATTCAATATCACTATGGTCGCTTTGGAAGCACTCCCCTTAGGACTGTGTACTGATGCCAGCACCTTCAAAGCAACCTTGGAACTGTTTCTCAGGAATGGGCATCAGAGCTATCATAATATTACCCTTGATGTCCTGAATTTCATCAAAATGTCTTCATTTCAATATTTGCTTTATCTTTGGATAAAGAAAAAGTCTGGGTGCCAGATCAAGTGAATAGGGAGGGTTTAGCCAGTAAACAAATAAGTGTGTTAGAACAGATAGTGCTATGCAAGCTGGTGCATTGTTGTGATGCAAGAACCATGAGTTGGTGAAAAGTTCAAGTTGTTTCATTTAACTTTTTAATGTAACTTTTTCACTGCTACCAAATAGTAAACTTGGTTAATTCTTTGTACAGTTGGTACAAACTCATAATGAATAATCCCTCTGATATCAAAAAAGATTAGCAACCATTGTTTCAACTCTTGATTTGAATCGATGGAACTTTTTTGATTTCCCCACCTCTCTATTGTTTAGTTGGTTTTGTATGCTTCTCAAAGCTGATGATTTTGATGGACAATTTGATGAATTTTTGCAGTACTTTCATTAATTCTGCTTGTTACTGGCCATCCTGGACTCTCTTCATCAGTGACACTTTCTCTCCCCTCAGAAAAATGTTTCATCCATTTGTACACTGCCATTTTCTTCATGGCATTATCCCCATAAATTTGCATTAACATGTTCCTGAATTCACGTCCACACTTGCCAAGTTTAACATGAAATTTAATGTTTGTTCATTGCTGTAATTCAAGTTCTGATATTCTTGCAATGGCCCACAAAAACAGTCAACAACAATTAATGAATGCCCCTCAGCAAAATACTGCCACACACTGACACAAACACAGCTATAAGACACTAATAAACCAAGGTTATGAATGCCCCCAAGCTATTTTTACAGTGCTGCCAACATAAGCACATGGCGGAAAGTTCAAAAACTTAATTATCAGACCTCATATTGTCTTGAGTAAATTAGTTCTTTTTAAATCCTCATAATAGTGCATTTGAATGTTTGCTGCTTCTACCAAAAGTAACTGAATTCAGCAGCAAAGATGTTATGTTCGCTCTAAACTTTCAACTGTGATTCTGACATCTTCCTGACATCTTCACTTCCATATCCTCAAGCTGTCTATATCCAAGCATCTTCCACAAGTCCCCATGGTAGGGCTTGTGGTCTTTGTCTCCAGGGGACTTATCATGAAATGCTTCTCACTTAAACCGCTCACCAATATTGCTGACCAAGACAAGACAGCAGGGTGGAGAAAAAAAAACTGTAGCATTGGCTCATTTGTGACTGCATTTAGTACTGTTGTAAGTTGAAGGAGTCATATGCTTGTTGTATTATCTTTTATCTTTTTTGAATTGTGGTACAATATACACAACATAAAATTTACCATTTGAACCATTTTTAGTGTACAGTTTTGTGGCATTAAGTATATTCATGCTTTTGTACAACTATCACCATCATCCATTTCCAGAACTTTTTATAATCAGAAACTGAAACTCTATACTGATTAAAGAATAAATCCCTATTCCCCCAGACCATGGTGTGTTATGTCCCCATTTTTGGTTGTCTGAAGATATTTCCTAATTTTTCTTGTGAATTCTTCCTTGAGTTGTTGGCTATTTTGAGTATATTGTTTAATGTCCACATATTGGTGAATTTTATAGTTTTCTTTATGCTTTTGATTTCCAATTTTATTTCATTATGATTATAAAAGATATTTTATATTATTTCAGCACTTTTAAACTTACTGGAACTCAGTTTGTGGCCTAACATATGGTCTGTTGTGTAGAATATTTCCTGAAAAGGAGGTGCATTCTGCTCTTACTGGGTGGAGTTCTATTGATGCCTATTAGTCTAACTGGACTGTATACAGTACTGAAAGTGGAGTATTGAAGTGTCTAACTATTGTTCTAGGGATATCTATTTCTCTTTCCCATTCTGTTAAATCTTCATATATTTAGTAAGTCTGATATTTGATGCATGTACATTTATAATTGCTACACCTTTTGGGTGAATTGGCCCTTTTATCATTTTATAAAGTTTTTCTTCATATCTTGTAGCAGTTTTAGAATTAAAATCTATTTTTTCTGACATTATTTTTGCCAACCTTTCTTTTGGTTACTATATTCATGGAATATCCTTCCTCTATCCTTTCACTTTCAACCCATGTGTATCCTTAGATGTAAGGTGAGTCTTTTATAGATAGCATGCAATTGAGTTCTGATTTCCAAATCCATTTTATCAATCTATATCTTTTCATTGAGAACATTTAATCTATTTATATTTAAAGTAATTACTAATAAGGAAGCATTTACTATTTTGTTATTTATTTTCTGACTTTTAGTTGTTGTGTCCCTCAATTTCCTCCATTACTCCCTTCCTTGGTATTTAGTTTATTTTTTGTAGTCACATGTTTCGATTACCTTGTCATTTCCCTTTGTGTATATTCTATGGATATTTTCTTTGTGGTTACCATGGGGATTTTACATAGCATCCTAAAATTTTAACAAAATTGATATCAACTTGACTTCAATTATACACAAAAAAACTACTCTGCAACCACACATTTTGTTATTGGTGCCACAAATTATATCTTTATACACCATTTTTCCATTAACATATATTCATATAATATTTATTTCTATATTTTGACATTTAAATCTAATAAAAGAATAAAAAGTGTAGTTACAAACCAAATTTATATTTATATATATATAAATATAAATATATTGGTAGTTACAAACCAATATAATTATAATTATATTTATATATTATATTATATTTATAATTCATATAAATATTTATATATTTTTATATTTATCCATGTGTTTACCTTTATTGGAAACTTTCATTTTTTTATCAGTTTCAAGTTACTCTGTTGTGTCCTTTTATTTCAACTTGAAGGACTTCCTTAGTATTTCTTGTAAGATAGATCTAGTAGCAAGGAACTACTTCAGCCTTTGTTTACTTGGAATGTTTTCATTTCTTCCTTTGAAGGACACAGTGTAGCTAGATATAGTATTCTCAGTCTACGGTTTTTTTCTCCTTTCAATTCTTTAAATATATTATCCCACTGTCTATAAGGTTACTACTGAGAAATCTACTAATTTATCAAAGATAATGAGTCTTGATAGGGGTCTCTTTGGGCTTATTATACATGTAGTTCATTAAGCTGTTTGTATATATACTTTTCCTAAAATTAGGGATGTTTTTAGGCCATTATTTGTTCAAGTAATCCATTATCCATTTCTCTCTCTCTTCTTCTTCTGTGTATTTTATAATATGTATATTAGTCAACTTAATGATGCCCCACTAATGCCTTAGGCTTAGATTCTGTTAATTTTTCTTTATCCTTCTTTTTCTTCTTGTTTCACAGATTTGACAATTTCAAATAATCTGACCTCAAGCTAATTATTTAGGTGAATTTTTTTATTCACTTGTCATATTTTCTGGCTTCAGTATTCCTCTTTTGCTCTTTTTTATAATTTCTGTCTTTCTTGATATTTTAATTTGTTCATATATTGTTTTCCTATTTTTTTTTTAGTTCTTTATTCATGTTTTCTTTTAGCTCTTTGAGCATAGATATAACAGTATTTTAAAGTCTTTGTATAATTAGTCTGATGTCTACATTTCTTTGGGAATGGTTTCTGGAGATTTATTTTGCACCTTTGGGCCTATTTGTCTGTTTCTTTGTTTACCTTGTGTTTTTGTTGTTGAAAATTGGGCATTTGAATAAAGAACTATCTCTCCATCTTTGCATATTGGCTCTGTGCAGGCGAAGATCTTCACTAATTAGCCCAAGATGAAAGCTCAAAGTCCTCTCAGGATTTTTCCAGGCGTACCTCTTCCCAAGATCCATGGGTGTGCTTTATTCTGATTCTGCCATATACATGGCTGTTCTTAAATGTCTTAATTTCCCTAGGATTTTTACCTTTGCTGCTTCTAATGACCCTAGCTATTCTATGGTATTCCTCAGTCACTAATCTCTGGTCCTAGGCATCTTTGTGTCTATAGTACCCTTGCAATGTGCTTGAAATATTCCCATAGCCTCCCATGACTTCCTGTACTTTGAAATCCAACCTGTGCCCTTTTTGGCTATCTGAGCTCTGGGTTAGGTAGCACAGAGGGCATTCCCTCAGGAAGCCTCCAGACAAGTTAAAACATGGCATGTCTGGTCTGCTCTGTTTTCTGAGTTTGTCAAAGTGAACTAGTGACTGTGGCACTGCTTACTCCCAAACTGTACCATGCCTCTGTGATGGGGAGGAGAACAAGGGTGAATAAAAATGTCATAAAGGTTTTGTAGCAATTTGAATGTGGCTTTCTCTTGATAAGAAGATTGTTTGGTTGCTGTACATCTTTGACTGATTTCCAGAGTTCCTGTAAAGCTATTTTAGTGAGTTTCTAATTGCTTATTTAATATTCCTCTAAGAGACTAAAAGCCTGAAGTTTCCTACTTGGTCATTTTGCTGATATCATTCACTGTGTGGTTTTCATTAAGAAATAAGAAAGAAGGAAAAGAAAACAGCTCCTCCTTGAACAACTCTAAGATATACATACAGAGGGCATTACTTAATGAGAAATGGCTGAGAAGAGTGAGTATCTTGGAATGGTGAAGCTCAAGTGTTTGATAATCACTATGAAGTGATTACATTGGGAAACAGAAGTGTCTACTGCCAGAAGCTAAATATGGAATAAATTATTTCACAAATACACATTTATAGAAGTCCTTAGTGAATCTGGAGGATATAAATTAAATCAGGAGAACTGGCACAAGTATACATATTAATCAAACATAATTGGAGCTTAGGGCTGGATCCTGATACAGCTCCATTTATAACAGCAGCATCAGAAAATTCTCAATTCATATCCCTGGTCTAATATATCAGAAATCTGGGGAAAGGCCTTAGTACTCTATGTTTTAACCAGCCTTCTGGGTAACTCTGATGGATACTCAAGATTGATCTGGGCAAACTTATAACAATATTTCTGGACCCTTCTCTCCACTTCCAACTCCACGCTATCATCATAAATCCCAGCCTCACATATATATCTGTGCCTTACAGAATTTTTAAGTATTTTTAATGAAGTAACCAGTGACCTGATGGTCTGAATGTGTGTGGATGCAGGTGTGCACACATAGATAGCATGTGGGCCTTGCTGGAATTACTTCCCTCCATATGAGAAAGCTATACTAAAAACACACACACAATTTTCCTCAGACACGCATCTGAAGGACTGCTAGTCCTGTGTGAAAATCATGGACTTGGAGCGTATTTCTCTGGGTCCTTTGGTAATAGAGCTATTTCTCCTGATTTACTCTGTGCTATTTCTGAGTCCTTCATTCCTAGGCTTGGGGAGCAGCTGTTTTGAGTTTCACAGCACTGTCCAGCAAAAGCCTGGGTCTCTGAAAGGCTCCATGCACGGTGGGGTCAGTCCTGCTGCTATTAACTCTAGAAGGTTCCTCAACAACATAAGGATTCACCATAGGCATGACCTGGAACTGACCTCAGACAGCTGTTTTCCGTACCTGATATTGTTTTCAGGCATCTATAAAACCGTGAAGCACACACAGAGGGATTAAAAATGCACACTATATTAAGAAAAGCCACTAAGTAGAAATCTAAATTCACCGAAAAAATTATCTGTGGAGCGTATACATTTCCAAAGATTCATTTTCTTCATAAGATGACTTATTATAGGATTCTATGAAGTAGATAGCTTCTTTGCAGTACTATGGGACAGTTAAAAGAAACAACGTGAATTAGACACACATGGAAATACCCATGGGTCTTACAAACATAGCTCTGAGTGAAAAAATAAAAATATTTTTAACAAAATGTCATTTCATAAACCAATGTATTCAAATGCAAGAGCAAATGCCAGTGTCTTGGAGTATTATGCATATAATCATGATGTGAACCAGCAATCCCACTTATGGTTGTTTATTCCAAAGTAAGGAAGACTTGTGTTCACACAAAATCCTGTATTTGAACATCTGTAGTGGCTGTATTCATAATTGCCAGAACCTAGAGACAATCTAAATATCCTTCGAAGGGGGAATGGATAGATAAACTGTGATATGTCTACACAATGCGATACTACCCAGCAACGGAAATGAGGTGATGAGCCAGGTAACAACTTGGATGGATCGCAAAGACATTCTGCTGAGTGGAAAAAAATCTAGTCTCAAAATGTTACACACTCTATGATTCCATTTATGTAACATTTTTAAAGCATCAAAGTGTAGTCGGTGTTGTCAGGGTAGGGGTAACTATAAATGGGTGACACAAGGGACTTCATTTGGGGTTATCTGTATTGTGATGTCATGACAGCTATTTGAATCCACATGTGGATTCTTATAGTACTATGGTATTGGATAGTCCCATACCCCAAAACAAGAAAAATAGGATGCCTAGAAAACTTGTAAAACTGAGGTAAGGTCTATAGCTTAAATAATAGTATTATACCACTGTCAATGTCAATATCCTAGTTTTGATAATTGTGCTATGGTTATGTAAAATATTATCATCAGAAAAAGCTGCATCACGTGAGAATTCTATGATGTACTATTTTTGCAAATTCTGTATGAGTCTGTAACTATTTCTAAATAAAAAGGTTTTTTAAGAAACAATAAACAACTAAAATAAAGCATATGAAACATGTTTTAATGGTTGCAGGTTTGGGTGGAGGGAATGTAGATTAGAGGGTGAAGAAGAAAGGTATTCCCAAATATATCTGAATTCTCGATTTACAGATCTGGGTGGTGTACTACACTTTCCTATTACTAGATTATGAGCACCATGAGGCAGAGAACTGCTTATTAGTCATTTCTGGGTCTCTCAGCAACTAGTATAGTGATGTGTGTAAGTGTATTAAGCTTGCAACGAACATTCATTCTACTGTTAAACATATAAGGTATTGAGCGTGCATCTATTTTTACACCTGAACTTCATGAAATAACAATCCTAAACTTGCAAGGGTGGTTTGTTTGTTTGTTTTGGTGCATATCTTGACATTTTCTGAATGCTCACTTTAAACAGTATGCTTTATTTTAGGCCTGGATCATTGGTGTGTTGCAGTTACATCATGGTTAGGCCTGACCCAGCAGTAGATGTGACTGCCATCAATACATTCAGGCGTTCAGTGGGAAATAGCAGATGGGGAGCCAATTTGGACTCATCACTGAGAAGAGCCTTAATGTCCCAGGCCACCAAAATTTGCCTTTTATCAGAAAGGAAATTACAGTCCCTAAAAATGTCAGCCAGAAGATGTCTGGAATCCAAGCTAGACTCCCAAGAATGACCATTAATCAAATCATGCTCTTTCTCCCCAATTTTTGCCTTTTCCTCATCCTTCTCCTCCATCTTTAGAAGCCCTACATGGAATTTAACATTTTTTATGATATTTTATGAATCAAGGCCATGTTTCTCAAGTAGCAGTTGCAGTCCCGAAACGTGTAATGAAGGCTGCTCACAAATGCATCAGTCTGTATTTACTTACTCCTGTTGCCAGTTCATGCCTAGGAAGAGGGAAAACATGTAGAGGGCATATCATATTAAAAAGGGAAGTGAAGGAAAGACAGATGCCAAGGAAAGGGAAAGAAAGAAGAGGAGAGAGGACTTGAGAGAGGACTTGCGTGCAGTCTTTAAGGTACTGGTTGTATGCACAGGTGCTTAAGTGAGTTGGCAGATACGAAGGGGTCGGCTGTGAAACACAGTCTGAAACATCACGGAAACCCCTGGGGTGCAGGTTTTCTAACAGAAGACCCTTCATTAGCTTTTCCCAGCTCTGAATCCCATGGCCCTTCTGACAGAAGGACAAGCAGTTTTCTTACTCTTGACAGGAAAGGTAGGAGTTGTCCTCATTGTGTTGGAAGAAAGTCACACACATGACGTGCGACTGCCCTGCGGCCGCGCTGGATCCGAACTGCCTTCCTTTGCTGTGAGCAGCATGACTCCCGTGCTGTCTCTTGCCTCGGCTGCCCGGAAGCAAAACCCATTTGCAGAAATACGCTGATTTGGGGTGCCCTGTGTGGTAAACTGAATTGAGCAATAAGCAAAAAGTGTAAAAATCTTTTCAGGCTTTCTGAAAAGGGAAAGTCACAGGGATATGAGAGAGAGCTGCTCTTAAAAATAAAAGAGGGGTTTGTTTTGAAAAATGCTAATTGCTTTCCCAAATTTTGTTTTAAAATTTGCATCTCTAATTTAGGCAACTGTTGTTTTCCTACTTCCCCCTCCCACACAATCTTGGTGAGAAAAATAAAGTTCTAGATTCATGTATGGTAAACAACTTAGCCTGGGTCCCCCAGAAGCCCAGCCTGTGATAGGAACAAGTGTGCATGTGGTTTATTTGGGGTGGTGGTCCCAGAAAGCAGGAGTGGGAGAAAGAGGGATAGCCAAGCCAGGGTATGCTGGCCAGCTGGTAACCACTGTGGGCAACTGGGGCTGGACACATGAAGAGGGGGAAGAAGGGAACATTTGTCCAATTATTCCTCATTGACCAGGGTTTCCCATTGAGTATTGACACCCGTGCATTTCTACATTGTTTCTGAGAAGTCTTGCTACAAAAAGAAGAAGCAAAGACTGCAGCTCAGCAAGATGCTGTCAGGTTATACCTGTGCAAAGCCAGTGACCTTGGCAGTGGCTAGAATGCAGCTAGACCAGGAGGCTGGGCACCATACAGTGAAGGGAGCCCAAGCAGACTCAGTCACCAGCACCAGAAGTCTGGGATTCCTCAACCAGGTTAAGCCATAGGGTTCGAAGTTTGGATTTTTTGAATTTACGTAGGCTACTTAAAAAATTGCTCACGAAAAATCGTAATTGATTAATTAGATTCCAGACAAAGTTAAGATTCTTTGGATAATTAAGATTTCTACAGATAAAGGTGAGCCATAAATAAATTGAACTGTTTCATGCAACTGTTTACCAGCAGACAGCTTAGTGTTAGGATCCCCAGAAACCAGCAATTAAATGGCTGTTCCAAACCACACAGTGAATTGGTTTCAATTCCATATTAAGGGAATTAGATGGTTCTGACCCAAATAAAATTGTAACATCAGGAGACAAGGTGGTGATTTAGGCATGAGTAACTGACAATTTTCCTGGACTAAAAACCCAAGGTTGTTTGAGAACCTAAGACGCCGTGACCATGACTGTGGCTGTGTCTTAGGTGGCATGAACTTTGGAAGCTGACACAAATGGTGTCTGTGGTCAGTGCCAATGCTCACAACTTTGTGACTCTATGTGAGCTCTAACCCTCCTGTGCTGTGGATTCCTCGGGGACTAAAGGAGTAAACAGCACCACCTTCATAAAGCTTGTGAGAAGGCTAAGAGAACATACGCAAGGCATTTTACCAGTACTCGTATACTTTAGGCAGAAAGTCATTATTAACTCCCTTTGCCTGACCAGGAGTGCTCATCCTGGAAATCTCAATGACAGAAGTAGACCTGGAAACTACTCTTGTACACAGTCCTGCCTCTCAGCCACCATTCGAATCCAAATGGGGAGTTTGAGTCTGGGTGGCATCGTGACTTCTTTTTCGTTAGTGTCAGTAAGTTTAATTTTAGTATTAGACCTTGGTGAAACAGAGGGATAGAAGAAGTCTTTCGTTATCAGTGCCTTGTGCTAAAAAATTATATGCTAGACAGTAAACTAAGAAAAGCTATCTTATAAATTTCAATTAATCTTACTTTGGTTCTAATATTTAATACATCATCTTGCATCACATTTCAACAAACTACAATAGAAGTTCAGAAAAATGATAAAGAAGGGTTAGATTTTTACCATTATGAATTTACCTCCTCTAAAAAAAAGTATAAAATTGGTTAGATTTTCCTCTATGATCTAAAAAACAAAATCAAGTCTCATTGACCGCTGATACTACATCATACAACTTCAGTTCACAAATGACCAGAATGGTTCAAATTATATCCTGAAAGAATTTTACACACACATGGCCATTCTCTCTTGATTTACTTAGTGATTTTACAGAATACTGGTTAGGGGGCAGTGGTTAATAATAAAAGATGATAAGGCTCAAGATCAAGGTCTGTATAACACAATGCTCCAAGACAAGGACAAAATAAGGTTTAGAATCCTTTATTTGAGTGCAGGCACAATTATCTGGAAGCTGACAATGGACAGAGATGCATTTTCAGCAAGGGCTGTGTGTTGTGTGGTCCTGGTATTCATTCTTTTTTTTTTTTTTTTTTTTAAACAGTCTCATTTGGTCACCCGGAACAGCACCATGGCATCATCACAGCACACAGCAAAACTCAAACCCTTGGGCTCACGTTACCCTTTTGCCTCAGCCTCCTGAGTAGCTGAGACTATAGCCACCTGGGGTTCTTTTCTATTCTTAGTAAAGATAGGATCTTACTCTGGCTCAGGCTGGTCTCAAATTCCTGTGCTCAGGCAGTCCACCTGTCCCAGCCTCCCAGGGTGCTTGGGTCGTAGGTGTGAGCCACCGTGTCCAGCCAGTGTTCATTCCTGACATGTGTCTTTGTGTGTGTGTGTGTGAGAGAGAGAGAGAGAGAGAGAGTTTGAACCTCATCATTCAGCTTTAGGTTTAGATTAATCTATGTTTAGAATGATGACTTGGATAGGCCCAAAGAGTCAGCAGGTGGGGGAATTTGTAATCTAGTGAGAGAGTAAAGAGTAAGTAGCACATGAAGCAATTCAAGCAAAAACCTGTTGCATGGGTGACTGTTTATCAAGGAACAGATGCCACTAAGTGGTACCAGCTCAAAGGCCAGCCCGGAATCCTTCCCCATGCAGCTACCAGCAGTGGAGCAGCCTGAGCGATGCCACAAAACCTATTTGTCATTCGTGAATTAGAAATAATTGGGTGTCATGACTTTTTGTGCTGTGTGACAGAATCCCAGAGGGTACGAGTTCACTGTGACAGTAGTCAGGGAAAGCTTGAGCTAAGCCTGAAGGAATGGTGCCTATTGTATGGGGAGTGGCATGCGTGGCCAGGGTGGCACAGTCTCACGTGTCATATACACATCCCTGGGCAGCAAGATAACCCAGGAAACTGGACCTGACCTGGTCTGGAGATTCAGCAGAAGAATCGAGACACAGTGGGAGCCATTTAGGTTTTTTGAGCATGGCACTGATGTAATGTCAGTGGTATTTCTGGAGGTTTTCTGTCCAGAGGAAGAACGCTCCTGTGATATATCTAAGGTGTGGATTTGAGTGCAAGAGTTTTATTTAAAAGTAGTCCCAGGAAGCACTGGTCAGGGGTAGGGATTCAGGGAAGGGAAGGCAGACAGGAGAGCATGTATGGATGGGCAGCTCCCCACTGTGGGCAGCTGGGGCCCCGGCCCACTGCGGCTTGTCTAGGAGGTAACAAGCAGCACACGGGGGAAGAGCATCTCCTGACAGGGTCTCCTGACAGGGGTGCAGCTGGGGCACTGATCCTCCCACTCGGTACCCCCAGAGCTGCCCCGGGGCTTGGCCCCTCCAGTCCTTCCAGGCTGCCTCGCAAATGAGCTGAGACAAAACCCTCAGTGCGCACTAGAGCTGAGCGCCAAGAGGCCACAAACCAGGCGTCAGCATCTCAGCACACACTTGCACTGGCTTCTCTGTGTTTTCTTTCATCCCTCTCCAGTTAACGGGCAGCTTGACGATTTCTACTTACTCTACAATAAAGAACTTTCGGAAGATAGCCGTGTCATTTCACCAGCAGAGCTACTGATCAAAAGTGAACAAAATGGCATGGGTTTAGACACAGTGGAAACCTGATCATCCAATTAATTCCAAACCAGTGCTATCCAATTCCTCCTAAGAGGCTGAAAAAACCTTAGTGCCTCTGCTGTGGACAACAGGCCTTCTTTCCCCACTCCTGGCTTTGGGAAGAGACTGACCTCCTGAGCATTCCCACTCCTTCCGGAGGAGCTGGACGCTCTGCCCGGGGTCCACCTGGTGTATTTAGGCGTGTACCTTTGAAATAAACCTCCCTCTCAGTAGCTTTAAACCCACTCCTAGGAAGGATGCACAGGAAGCTTATGAAAGTTGGCACTTTAATAATCCAGGAAGAAGTATAGGAAGTATTGGGGTGCTTGCCAATTTAGATATATAGTTAGGGAAATTCACTGGAGAGATGAAATCTGGGTCAAAATCCAAAGGAGGAAGAAGAAGCAAGTCTGCCTCACATAAACTCTGAGGAGGAAGATTGCAGGCAGTGGAGACAGGAGGCCCCAGGCTCCAGGCTGGGCAGTGGCTGGTCTGTTCCAGAAGCACCAGCCAGACATATGTGGGCTGGGCAGAGAGAGCCAGGGGCAGCAGTGGGGGCAGATCAGAGGGGAAACAGGAGATTCTGCCACACTGTGCAAGAGGGGAAGATATTTGAGGGTTTGCAAAGGTGAGGGACACAATCAGGCCAACATGTCGCCAGGCCGTTCAGGCGCGGTGCTGAGAATGAAGGGTGCAAACATAGAATCAGGGGGCCCCCTGACCCAGATTTCATCTCCCCAGTGAATTTCCCTAACTATATACCTAAATTGGCAAGCATCCCAATACTCCTGACCCCTCCCCTTATTTCTTTGGAACTTAGCATGAGCTTACAACCTTTGTCCTAAAGACCTTTATTTAGTTTATTGCCTCTCTCCCCCAGTACAATGTAAGTTTATTTCATTCGCTGCTCTGTTCCCAGAGGCAAGAGGAGGGCTGATATCCAAACAGGTGCTCAATAAATATTGGGCAATGAAGGAATAAATGCACAAGTGGAGTGAATAAGTTATTTTAACCAAATGAGGCTTTCCTTTTGGAGACACTGAACTTTCATTTGTAGGCATAATTCCTAGGGGGAAATCTGTGTAGCAACTAGTGTGGAAGGTGTCACAGAAGCATTGACTGAAGTGTCCCCAAGTCAATGTCAGTGTCTCTGAGTGCCGCTAAGAGATTTGGATAGAGGGTCACCACCCCTCCCTGCGCACTGATTTCAAGAAAGCATTTGTGAAATTCTTAGACCCAATTGTGGCAGGAAATTTTTCCCTGGGGTAGTAAAAACAAGTGAGAACTCAGATTGTTGAACAGATAAGAAAATAATTATGTTCCTGATGCTGGGGGAAAGCTGCCCCCTTTCCCGGGCTGGCCGGGTTCCCCGGGAGCCATTCCCGGGTCGTCCCGTCTTAGGGAAGGGCCTGCTGCCCGCAGGGAGCCCGCGCGCTGCGCTCCCTCCTGAACTGTGCGGCGACCTCCAGGCTTCGCCCCGGGGAGCTTCTCTGCGCTGCGCTCTCAGAAATTAGGTGCCCAGGGCGAAACTGTGATAAACTGTAGATTAAATCAGCCAGCGTACGCTCGGGAGCGAGCAAACATTTACTGTTCTCCTAGGCTCTGGCTGCACGGGGCGCAAATACCGGCGCTGTGGAAAGGCCGCAGGGCTGGTGCGGAGCAGGCAGGGGCGCGCTGCCCGCAGGAAGGGCCTTGGTTCCCATGCCCCGAAACACTTCTAACCCGATCCCCCGAACCTTGGTTTCTTTTGTTCCCCCATCTTTCCAGAGCACTGCTTTATGTTTTCCAATTCTGCCAAGATCTGGAGAGATAACTTCAATTTCCTCTTCCTGTAGAATGGATGATGGGATGAATGAATAAATACTAAAATTATGAGACAATAATATGAACAGCAATAAACAGTCTTTACTTTATTTTATTTTATTTCAGGTTAATGTGAGGGTACGAACAACCAAGGCACAATTTTTTAATTTGTTAGGTGGAATTCCTCTTGTAGTTATGTCCTATAAACTGTCACAGTGGTTACGGGGCAGCCACATACACAGAGGCTGGCTAAGCCACCATGACAACTGCAGCAGAAAAATAGCCGGATGTTATTCGGAAATAGATAAATAGCACCTGTAGTCCCCACTACTTGGGAGGCTGAGGCAAGAGAATCACTTAAGCCCAAGAGTTAGAGGTTGCAGTGAGTTGAGAGGCCACGTACTCTATGGAGGGTGACACAGAGTCTCCATCTCAAAAAAAAAAAAAAAAAAAAGATTGCATTAGACCTAACAGCTTAGCTCAAAGCATTCAGAGATGGGGCTGCTTTCTGAGTGGTGTGGCCACCATTGCTGTAAGTGTTCAAAGCGCTTGCAAGTCTGGCGCTTTCTGGTGAAATCAATCTCTGCATTGTATGTACACAGGACACTTCAGACAGGACCTGGGGCCCCTGGGGAATACAGAAGTCCCAGAATTGTTTCTCCCCTCCCCCTCTCCCACATCCTCACTTGGCCACCCAGAGGATGGGGTGGGTCAGACACCCCAGGCCTATGGATTTTTTAGTTATCTTTTAAAACTATAGATGTCCATAAGTCTGCTAAAAGGAAGCATTAAAAAGCTCCAAGGCAGTATCTGGACTTTTAAAAAGCATGGAACTCTATACAAATACACACACACACTTGGCACGTCTTGTTTGTCATAAAATCAATTGAACAGGGAATAGGATGAAGGTTCTGATTCCATCAAATTCATTCCCACTATTCCACCAATTAATAAGAACACAGACTCTGTGAACACTGTCTTTTTTTTAACATGGTTAATAACTTCTGCCAATAGCATTTTCATCATTTGAAGGCTCAGATCACAATCACTATGTCAATATCATGTCAAATAGTTGTACCTTCTGTATTTGCTCCAAGCCACTTTCTCTATTTTAATACACATTTTACTATTAAAATATTTATATATACATATATAGGAGCTCTATAGAAAAGAATGATTTAAAGAGCAATGTCTCTTGTTTCTTCTGAGTCTAGTCTTTTCAGCTGCTTTGACGTGTTAGGAGACTGTGCAAAGAACCTTTCTTCCAAGTTCAGTGACTTGCTCTCCTGTGTCAGCCAGACTTACCATGCCCACGAGGCCCTGGTCACACTGCCCACTACAGTGGGAACTATTTAACAGAGGAAAAACTCTATTATTTCTCCTCTAGTTTTGAGGACATGCCAGAACTACTTATATAGTTCTAAATATCTGTATGACAGCCATGTATAAAAATTAAACAAAATGAAAATAACCATATCCTTTTAACTAAGGTAAATCTTATTTTCACAAAAGAATAAAAATGAAATCAACAAAAGGCCTTTGTCTAAATGTAAGATGCCAATTAAGCATAATTTTACTTTGTATAAGCTTACAATGCTGTACGCCATGATGTGTAGATACTAGAATATTGTTCTTCTTTGAGGACCCAAATTAATTCTAATTATTTTTTTGTCTGGGCAAGAGATAGAAGCAATCAAAATACAGTTTGTGGGTCAAGGGTATGCTGAGAAACCCAAAGCCTCATTAGTTTGAGAGGCAGAATTACCTGGGGGAGGGAAGTAGAGACAGGAATTACAGTGTATTAAAGAAGAAAAAGGTGTCCAGATTCAAGAATTTCTTGGAAGATCCTGAGTACACCCCCTGTCACTCTTTTCCTATTGTGAATATCTGTGTTGTGAGCATGAGAAGGACACTGCCCATACACTCATTGTCTTGGAACAGGTTTTGCAGTGCACCCAGGGTGCCATGACAATGACATTGAGAAGTGGGTGGTGTGAAGGAGCAGCTCTGGAGTTTGTCCCTTAATGCTTGTGTCAAGTGGAAGGTCATCTGATACATTCTTTTCCCCTCAACAGACATATGTTTTCTTCCTTTGCATGGGAAGAGAATCTAATTATAAAGCAAGAGCCACTAGAAGAATTTTCTACCATAAACATATAGGGCAGAATTTTAAGTCCTTATTATTATTATTTACCATAGAATGGAGATGACAGAATCCTGATATTCTGGCATTAAAATAAGGTGGTACTGCAGTTGCCTTTGTTGCTTAATGAACCAAATAAAGAACTTCTTAAGATGACAAATCATACAATTTTGTTACTTAGTACCTACGGTTGAGGTTTCATTATGTATGTGTGTGTGTGTGTGTGTGTAGTGTAAAGTTTGGTAGCCACACAACAGAAGATAATACCACTTGTTGAAATCACTGTTTATTAATGTTGTTTATTTCAAGCTCTTCTGGACAGATTTTTACTTTGTACTTTTCAGACAGTAAATATAACAGCTGCTAACACCTACATTGTTTAATGTGCCACAGGATAGCAAAAGAAAATTCAATATTAGAATACATATGCATTTTATCCTCATAGCTACTAATTCTTTCTTATCGCCCTCGGTAGAGTGCTATGAAGTCACAGCTCACAGCAACCTCCAGCTCTTGGGCCTAAGCGATTCTCTTGCCTCAGCCTCCCAAGTAGCTGGGACTATAGGTGCCCACCACAGCGCCCGGCTAATTTTTGATTCAGTTTGGCTGGGGCCAGGTTTGAACCCGCAGCCCTCGGTATATGGGGTCAGTGCCCTACTGGCTGAGCCACAGGCGCCACCCCAAACTCGTTACTTTTGTCATATTGTGTTTCAGTCTGAAGTTAGTAACACCGGAGGCTACGACTCAAGTCCTGGTTGCTTTTTGTAATTGGAAAATGTTGATGAAAAGGAGCTGAGAATTAAAATGAAATGTAAATCTTCAGAATCTCCCTGGCCTTGATTTGTGCTTGTGCTAAGAAGGGGCTGGGTTACCTGCCAGCGTGTGTGTGCCTGGCACAGTGGAGAGTTATGTAAGTGGGTTTGCAAACCTGTCTTCAAAAATGCTGAAGACATTACAAAACCAAGATGTGGTTGAGTTGAGATTATGTTGATAAAGTCAGTGAAGAATTCCTGGTGACCTTTCCTGATGTAAGAAAAACTGTACCTTCCCTTTGAATGCTCCTCAAGGCCATAAATAATAAGAATGACCCTCTGAGAAAATGATCGGTCATAAGGTAAGGAAGGCAAATGACTGTGAATGTGTTTATCTCAGAGGAGGAGGCGGCAGAGCACATTGACATTTCAGAGAGGGCTTTTATTGGGAACATCTCCCATTAGCGCTAATGAGACTGTGTGTTTAATCCTCTGCTCTCTCATGCTCAGGGCATATTTTATTCTTGATGGCAGAGCTTTAAAACTTTTTTCTTCCTTAAATGATATTCTTTGGAAATTATGTTAAATTTTTAACTGTAAACAGGGCTTTCTATGACTCCTCCCTGTCAGCTATATAAAAAGAATAGGTGCTTTCATTACTGTGAGCTTCCCAGGCCACTCATGCCCTCCCCAGAGGTAGTTTCTGTAGCCAGCATAGAAGAGCAGAATTCTAAGAAGTAAAATTTCAGTAAGCCACGTTCACCCTACCCACACCCTGCTGCAGATTCCCTGACATCCAAGAAGTCTGTCTGTAAAGTATCTTATTTCTCATTAAGGTATGACCATCTTTGTCATCTCTGCAAGATCAGTCAAAAACCAGGTCCTGACCCATAGATGAATCTAAACCAATGTAATGAAACACTACCCAGAATAAAATTCCTAAAGTAAATGAAGAGAACTGAAGACACAAAATCACCCTCAGTTATTAGGATTAAAAAAAAAAAACGAGTATTATAGATGCAGAACATCAATAACTATGGCCCCCAGCAACCTTTTCAGTGTGAGTGAGGCACGTGTGCAAGCCACCTCCTCACAGCAGCCTCTGAGAGAGGGCAGGCACCTGCCTTTACCTGGGGGAGCTCTGGCTCCATGGCTACATGGCTATAAAGAGTCAGAGGTGAGGAATACTTTTCCAGTGAGAGAAAATTAGCACAGTTGCCAAGGAGACAAGATTGCTTGGCCTTTGTGTTCAAGTATATAAAGGGTCATTTTCCAGGACCTGGCCATCAGCCATCCTCCTGCCTCCAGTTTCAGAGAACTTGTGATTTTAATAAAATCAGAAGGTTCTGGATGGCCTGCATGGATGGATGTATGACAGATGACAGACAGAGATAGAAGACGTACAGATGGAGAGTGATAGAGCAATGAAAGAGAACTATAGATGGATGGATAGACAGACAGACAGAAAGAAAGATAGACAGACAGACAGACAGATGATAGATAGCTAGCTAGCTAGGTAGATAGATAGATATATAGAAAGAAAGAATGATTGTCCGCAGACTTTGAGTTTTTCAAGATAAACAACTGTCACAAATCCTTGACTCTCAAGATGTCTTGGGTTTCAGGCAACTTAAATGAAAACCCAAAGATTAGGATATCATTCATACTCTCTATTCTATCTCTGAAAAAGAAAAAAGCCAACTTATTTTTAATGACATCTAACATTTGCTATTAGGTAATTTTTGTATATCATTTCACTTTTAACAACTTTCCTCTTCATCTTTTTTTTTTTTTAACCAAAATAGACACCTAAAGTTTAGGAAATAAAAGTAATTTCCCAGAACCTCGGAAGCAACAGAGCCAAGATTGTTCAGAACTAAGCTCTTAAGCTCTTTATGTATTGTTTCTCAACAAGAAAAGTATGGAGAAGACAGAATAAATATAGGGAATTCTGTCGGTGAATTACAGAATAACTAGAGCTGGACAGGTGTCATGAGGGACTGTGAGACTTGGCTTGGGAATATCCAAGATCTTGGTCTGGCTGCCATTTCTCACCTATCCAACTTCAGGCAACTGATTCCTAAAGTCCTCCCAGCCTCTACATCCCATAACCCCAGGCTATCATATCACAGTACAAGATAGGAGGCAGGAATTCATCAATGTAGCCAAATCTGAGGATCAGAGCCTTAAAAATGAACATATTAAAACTGAAAATGACCTAAAGGCAAATCACAAATTAACAAATCTAAGTGGTCAATAGACATAACAAATGTTAGACTTCAGTAGGTCCAAAAGAGTCACTAATTGAACATATGCTATTTTGTACCCATAAAGTTGGCAGAGATTTTTCTTTAATGACAAGGCATAGGTGGTTAAGAAAATGAGTGTGCTCATACAGGGCAATTGGTACATTCTCTCTAGAGAGCAGTTTTACAATGTGTACCAAAAGCTTTAAAACTGTGAAGGCTATTTCAGCACTGCGGCTATATGAATGTTCATCGTGGTGTCATTTACAAACTTCAAAAATAATAACAACCTATAATCCCACCAATCAGAAAGCGCCACTTTCATATTTTGGTGTTGAACCTCCTAAACTTTATTCATACATATAAACACTCACCCAAATATGTATATTTAAAATTATTAATGGGATACGTTGTCTGTGCTATTTTAACCTGCCCTTTGCCTTAACAAGGCACAATGATGAATGAACTATAATTTGTTTAATGCCATATTGTTGGTCAGTTGGCTTCTAACTATTTTTTATATCATGGGTAATACTATGCTGTATATCCTTGTATCATTCCTACAGTCCATTTTATTCCTAAAAAACAAAAACCAACTTATGTTTAATGACCCCTAAAATTTACTGACTCCCTACTGGGTAATCTCTGTATATCATTTCATCTTATTATTATTTTTTTTTTTTTTAGCAGAATGAACACCCAGTGGTTAGATAGGTAATTCCCAGATCCCCAGGAGTGACAGACAATTGGGTGAATTATCTGCATGCTTCCTGCTTATGGTTCTTCTCAAAGGGCAGGAGCTGGGGCAGGACACTAGCCTGACAATCCACAGGCACCACCTGCTCCTGCATCCTAGTGGCAGGACTTTCAGGTTGGTAGATGGAGCCTTATTCTTGAATGTTTTCCTGTTTCATTCTTTGTAAACTAGACCCCTTAATGAGATGCTATCTTGTACAGCAGTTTTTTCTCATAAGCAAAGATTCAGACATTTTAAAACTCCCCATTCAGAAGGAAATTCTAACATGAATGAACCTTGAGGACATTAGGCTAAGTGAAATAAGCCAGTCATGGACAGACAAATTCTACTTACATAAGGTACCCAGAATAGTCAAGCACAGAGAGACAGAAAGGAGAATGGTGGTTGCCAGGGGCTGGGGACAGAGGGGACTGGATAGATCACTGGTGGAAGCAGAGTTTCAGTTCTTCCAGGTGGAAGGACTTCTGGCGATGGTTGTGCAACAGTGTGATGTACTTACCGCTAAACCGTGCACTTAAGATGATTAAGATGGGAAATTTGGCCAGGCGAGATGGTTCATGCCTTCGTCCCAGCTAAAGTGAGTGGACTGCCTGAGCTCAGGAGTTTGAGACCAGCCTAAGCAAGAGCAAGACCCCATTTCTACAGAAAAATAGAAAAAAACTAGCCAATGTTGTGGACACCAGTAGTCCTACCTACTCATGAGGCTGAGGCAAGAGTATCACTTGAGCTCAAGAGTTTGAGATTGCTGTGAGCTATGATGCCACACACTCTACCCAGGGTGACAGAATGAGACTCTGTCTCAAGAAAAAAAAAAAAGGTAAATTTTGCTGAGAGTATTTTACCACACTTGAAACAAAATACCTCCCCACCCACTTGGAAATAGCTTTTCTTGCCATGCTTGATTTATAGGTGTTTGGACTCTATTATTATAGGGCTTGATTTTGTGACTCATTATGTGAAACTCCATGAGGCCTAATACTTGTGGTCTTAATCTATGGGAAGAAACCTGTCACCAGGATCAGGTTAACTTTGAGTTCAAGTTGCTATAAAAACAAATGTCTCCTTATACCAGAAGAGTTCAAGTCCCTGTGGCCACACAGCTGGAACCAGATTTACACCTGTTTAGCCTGTTGCAAGAGCTGGGAGTGTGCAGAACCTCCTCCCTAGGTGAAAACTAGAACAAAATAGTTCAAGGGGGCATTTGTGGGAGTTCTGCTGACATTGCTAATGCCATGGAGGGCCTGAATTTGAAACTTCTCTGATGACTACAAGGAAGTTGCACATCTCTTCAATAATTTGTTCATTCAGCATGCAAATGTTCCCTGTGCTCTCTTTACAATACATCCAACTCTGACGCCGTCCCACGTCAGTACTACTGGCCTCCTAATTAAAGCTGGTGTCTGTACTCTGCCCCTACTTCTCCCTGGCCCTGTTGTTCTCTGTTTACCAAGCAATAAGCAGTCTTGCTAAAATCCCAGTCAGATTCCTTTCTCTTCTGCTTAAAACTCTCTAGTTACTTCCCGTTTCCCTTGGAGAAAAAATATATATAAAGGTGCAAATATTGACTGTGTTCCATGTACACCCATTGAATGCGTAAGAGGACACGTATTACTGGAGGGCCTCTTACTCATCAGAAACTGAGCCAGATGGGTCTCTGTAGGGAGACAAAGACAAATCACATTCTTTGTCTCTGGGAGTTTACATTCTGGGATATGAGATGAACTCACAGATGAAGAAAAACAAAAATAATGTTATTTTTCCCTGGTCAAAGTCTAAATAAAGATAGTGTGAGCATAATCATAACTGGAACAGCCAGTTGTAACTGGGTGGTGAGAGAGTGAGGGAACGGTGACACTTGAGTCATGAAACCACAGGCACTCCAGGGGGACCCAGGATGCAGGGACGCACTCCAGGGAGAGAGAACCCCGGGAGCAAAGGCAGCGAGGTGTGGACTCAACAGTGAGGAGCAGGGAATGCCTCAATATGGCAGGAACGTGGGGCATGGGACAGGGGATGGAAGTAAACAATGAGATTAGAAAGGGTAAACGAAAAGCCTTAAATGCCTTTACTTGTGTTGAGTTTACTCTTTATCTTCTAGGCAATGGGAGGGTCACCGCAGTTTTTTAGATGGTAGAAGATTGGATTTCATTTATGTTATAGACAGATCCCTCTTGAGGCAATGGAAGGAACTCATCAAAGGGTTCAAAATCAATAAATAATAAAAATAAGTAAATAGTAAGAATGGGGCAGTGCCTGTGGCTCAGCACAGGCCCCATATATCGAGGGTGGCAGGTGCAAACCCAGCCCCAGCCAAACTGCAAAACAGAAAAATAGCCGGGCATTGTGGCGGGCACCTGTGGTCCCAGCTACTCGGGAGGCTGAGGCAGGAGAATCACCTAAGCCCAGGAGTTGGAGGTTGCTGTGAGCTGTTTGACGGCACAGCACTCTACCGAGGACGGTAAAGTGAGACTACCTCTACAAAAAAAAAAAAAAAGATAAAAAAAAAATAGTAAGAATGAATGCCTACTATTTGCCAAGCTTTGTGGTGAGTCCTTCACTTTTATTATGTTACATTCTCAGATCCACCTATGTGATTAGTACTGTTATTTTCCCTCTTTAGAAGTGGAAGTATTAAGGAGAGAGATGTGAAGGCCAAGGTCGTACTGTTGGCAGACAACAGAACCAAAACAGAAACCAAGAGAATCAGATTTCAGAAAGGAGAAGGAGAAGGCAGATGGACACACAGGTTTGGATCTCAAGTGAGGGTTGGACTGCAAGATGTGGACCTGAATGTCCTTAAACAGGGGAGGAGAAGTAATGAAGTGAATGAGATCAAACACTGACTTCTAGAAAAGTATTAGTGGCTGAGGTGTATGTTCTCTAAGAGGCCCTGAAGTCCTAATCCTTCACGCCTGTGAATGTGACCTTATTTTCCAATGGCCTAGGGTCTTTGCAGATGACCAAGATAAGATGAGATCAGTGGTGACTGCTACTCCAATATGACTCAGTGCTTATGTAAAGAAGACGTTTAAGTGTGGAAACAGGCAGGCAGGAAGAAGTCCGTGTGAAGGGGAAGGCAGGGATGGAAGGCAAGCCAAGGAATGCCGAAGATTGCCAGCAGAAACCGGAGGAGGCTCAGTGTTGGTCTGTCTGGAGGGGGATGTTCCCTGGGCCCCCAGCTCCCAGGGTCAAGACTGAGTGACAGGTTGGGGTATAGTGGTGAGCATAGCGGCCCTCCAGCACTAAGAACAAGCTACAGTCAAGCTGATGACAGAGTCCTCACAAACACAAAGCAATTATACACAGCTTATCACGTAAAAGAAAGAATAGCAGTAAAAAAAGGAAGCGACACAAAGAGAGAGAGAGAGAGAGAGAGAGGAAAGGGTCAGTCTCCAGGAGCTGAGAGAGACCCAGAGGTGAGCACAGGCTGCCTGTTAAAAGCTCATCAGTTTATCCCACCTTTCCCCAGGCAGGATTGGTTGTTATCTCCGCCTTTGGAGTGATTGACAGGTTGGGATTATATTTTAGGTGTATCACAGATGGTAATGAGCTCTCGGTCAGTTACAGGTCACTAGGAACTTCATCTACGGTCCCACTAGGGAACAGTTCCCAGCCTCAGTTTAGTTCCTACTTACAATTCCGTTCCACTCTGCACCCTCGGCCACTTCCTTGCCACCTGTTTATTCTCCACTGGACCTAACAACAGAACAGTGAGATTCTTCCTCACAGGTTTCAAAAAGAACCAAACCTGCTGATCCCTTGATCTCAGACTTCCTGCCTTCAGATCCGGGCAATGATAATTATCTATTATCTGGGCAATGATAATTATCTATTAGCCCACAGTTCACGGAACCTTGTTGAGCAGGCCTGGGAAACAAACACACAGGTGGAGAGGAGCGTGGCGGGCTGAGGGCCGACCGGGGATGAGCGCCGGGACAGTTTGTTTAGAAGTGAGTTTGCCAGTCAAAGAAGCAGGAAAGGCCGTTTAGAGCTACTGCAAGGACGCTTGCAGATGGCATCTCTCATTCTTCGTGTACGAAAGGAAACCCCAGCAGTGTGCACTCACCTAATCACACGTGGCCGCTGTGGCGCGGGCAGGAGCACAGACCTGGCCCTGGCAGTCCCGTCCACTGCACCAGACCGAGCTTCACCACAGAGCTGGCACAGAGCAGTCAAAGGCCCATGGGGATGATTAAATCATTTTGTGTTTTAAAATGTTCGTGTTCTGCTAATATCAGCAGTGCCAACACAGTCATTTAATCTACAAAATTATCCCATTACAATAGGCAGAGCAAGTAAGTTGGCAAAACTGAAGAATCACGGACAACACCTGAAATTATGGGGGTTGAAATATCCTTATAATTACCGTGGACAAAGTAGCAACAGCTTCTAAAAGCCACATGATGTCAACAACCACGCAGGGAAAAACAGAGGGAAGACCTTGAGAAGAGAAAAAACCCCAAATTCCCAACAGGCTTTCACTGGGAGGTGCAGTGGAAGCTCAGAGGATCTGGAGAGACTGGGAGGGTGTCTCCATGACGCAAGGTGCAGGTAAGTCCCAGGAGTCGACGGTGCAGCCGTGGGCACAGTCTGGGCCTTTTAATCTCCTTGACCAACAAACCAGAGCCCTTACTAAAACAAAGATCCACATCTGGTAGAATAAACTGAGCAGGGCAGGAACAACCACAAAACAGGAAAAAGTGGGTCCAAATAAAAAGGAAGGGGACCAAGAACAGAAGCAGATGATATCAGAAAGTAACAAGTGATATTTTTTTCACCTCATGAGAAAACAGAAGAATGTGCTCTCAAACTGTGAAGGCAGACCAGCTGTCCTGGCCCACTCATCCTGCCTAAAAGTCCATGAAAACTAAATTAACTTTTAAAACTCAACAACAAGAGAAGGATTGAACTATTACAAGGAAAAGAGAATAAGAAAACTAATGATATTACTACAGATGATGAAAGCATACAGAAAAACATATGCATCAAACAGATAAAAACCACAAGCAATAGTTCAAAATAAACTGAAATGGTTAAAATTATAAAATCTGTAAAAGACAATGGAAAATGAAAATTAGAAAAAAATGAGAAAAGAAGTGAGTGGATAAAAGAAATATTTAACAGGAAGAATGATAGAACTCAGTATAGAATTCTAATTAAAAGAAAAATCAGGTCAGAAATAATAACTAGTTAGGAGATAAATAGGAGATTTTTTAAAAAGGAAAAAAAAATGGGCAGTGCCTGTGGCTCAAAGGAGTAGGACACTGACCCCATATGCTGGAGGTGGCAGGTTCAAATCCAACCCCGGCCAAAAACTGCAAAAAAAGGAAAGAAAAAAAATTCAATCAAAAAGAGATTCGAGGGTTGGGTATAGTGGCTCACACCTATAATCCCAGCACTTTGGAAGGTTGACACAGGAGGATCTACTTGAAGTCAGGAGCTCAAGATCAGCCTGGGCAACATAGTGTAACCCCATCTCTACAAAGAAAAAAAAAAAAGAAAAATTAGTTGGATATAGTGGTTCATGCCTGTAGTCCCAGCTATGACAGAGGCAAGAGGATGGCTTGAGCCCAAGAGTGTGAGGCTACACTGAGCTAAGATGATGCCAATACACTTTATAGCCCAGACAGCAGCGTGGGAGCCTGTCTCAAAAATAAATAAATTTGAAAGAAGAAGGATTCAAGAGAAGTTGATAGACACAGAAGGTAAAGAAACTACAACATCCATAATAAATGAATCCTTGATGAAAATCAAAGCAAAAGATTAGAAAAAATACTAAACCTTGTCATTCAAGAAACTTAAAACTACAAGTTGAAACTTGATACTATCTAGTGAAGAAGCAGACCACATCCCTAAAAAAAATGATGCAGAACAGCCAGTATCAAGATGTATTCTAGTGAAACTATAGCTCTTTAAAAAGAATCAAAATATTCTTTGCGCATCCGGGCAAAAAGATCAAGAAGCTTAAAAGAGAAAGAATATAAGATTTCCATCATACTTTTCCATGACCACACTTGATGCTTTTAACAATGAAGTGACAGATTTAAAATGCTCAAGTAAATCAATTGAAGATCTTGGATCTTGCCCGGAATAGACAATATTCTACATCCATCCAACCTGACCTTTCAGTGAAAAGGTTGCCCAGGCTTTCCTGCTGTTACACGTCCTACTGTATCCCTGCCGTCCTTACTTTTGGCATCTAAAATCTTTCATTGGATAAATGCAGTTAACTCACAGACTTTCAAAGTGGGCCACAACCTCCAACTAAAAACTACAACTTGATGATCTCCAAGGAACCTAATCCCCACCAAGTGCAAGCCTGATAACTACATATGCTACAAACACATAAGAACTCAGGGAATATTGTCCCTTTCTTAAGGGATCTACTAGCAAGCAAGCTTCAGACAACCAAATACTGCAGAGACACTGACTAATGGGCTAAGAAATAATTCGTACAAAAGGACGATCGGCTCTGATCGCAACACTGTCACCACATGGTAACTTCATAGAAAAACAAGAAAGAATCGCCATTTGCCTCCCACTAAAAACACACGTCACCCACCCTAAATCATCAAACTTGCATCTGGTCAAAATTCTAACGCTAAATACCCCTTTGCAGTAAACAAAGGATAGATATGTTAACCACACAAGGCAAACACAACCACTAAAATCAAGACACTATGCAAGAAATAGAAAAAGAAATCGAAGGGGAATCCACAGTGTAAAAGACACTTAAGATATATATTAAATAAGCATCATGAGGGGATCCTGTTTGAATTGCATTTCAAACTGTTAAAAAATTACACCTGTCAGAAAAATATGAACGTTGAGTATTTGGTAACATGAAGAGATTATTATTATTATTAGCAAGTGTGATACTGGCATCAGCTTTAAAATTATTTTTAATAAAATATTTGCTGATGAAATAATGTAATCCCTGGAGACTGCTTCAAAATAATCTGGTGGCAGGGAGTAAGTGGAGGAATAAATGAAAATGACTGGCAACATATCAATGCTCACAGTTGACCCTTGAGCAACATGAGTTTGAACTTCATGAGTCCACGTATAGATAACAGATTAAAATCAGTCTCTTCCCTACCCGAGACAGCAAGACCGAACCCTCCTTCCCTTCCTTCTCCTCAATCTACTCAACATGAAGACCTTATGGCGATCCACTTCCACTGCATTAATAGTAAATAGACTTTCTCTTATGAGCTTCTTACTAACATTTTCCTTTCTATACCTTACTTATTGTCAGAATACTCCATATCATACACACAACATGCCATGCGTCATCACTGAGGCTCCAGTCCACAGTAGGCTATTGGTAGTTAAGTTCCTATAAAGTCAAAGTGATGCACAGATTTTCAGCTGCATGGGGGACTGGCACCCCTAACTACTGCGTTACTAGACTTAATCTGGCTGAGGGTATCATGGATTCATTACTCTTTCTTCTCCTTTTCTGTATGTCTGAAATTTTCAGTAACAAATTAGGTAAAGGACACAAGTAAAACTGGACTTTAATCTTACAAAAGCAACTTATGTAACCTTATCATATGTACCCTCATATTTCCCTGAAATAAAAAAAGAAGAAGAGAGAAGTGTATCTTTTCTGCAACGTAGGGTTGAATGCTTTGGGGAAAATATCAAATGTGCTTCCCGTTTGCAAAAATAGGGGGAAAAAATTTTAAATAATTACTGAAACTGTATTTTTAGGAGGCCGATGCCTTATCCATTAGGCTACTGGGTGAAACTGTATCTTTAAAAGTAATTCTTTTTTTTAAAGACGCAGGCAGGTTAGCAAGCACACACGTGTCCTACTTCAGACTTGGCATTGTGTTTGGGAGACGTCCACCTGGGAAGTGCTGCTGAGCATGGAGAGGAACTGACAGAAAAGGATGTCTGTAGGTTCTTAAAGTGGCCAATCCCTTCTCCATCTGAGTTTCCACCATGCTCACCTTACCTTTCTTCAAACTGTACTTCAACAGATGCCTTTGGTGAAGACTAAAAGCAGAGTGAGCGTCTGAGCGTGAGAGCACTCTTACACAGCTCACTCTGGCCTTTCAACCACAAGCCACAGATCGGTTCCTGGGGCTGCTTGCATAGGGCGGCTGGCAGAAAAGAAAACCAGCCCTGAAGTCTGAATTGTAAATGATTCCTCATCTCTTTCTTCTTCTCTGTGTTTTCCTTCTAGATATTTCCACACCATCTACCTAGGCATTCGAAGCCGACAGAGCGGGGAGAGTGACAGGTGGCGGTTCCACTGGAGGATGGTGTACGAGTGCGCAGACGTGAGCATGCTGCACCTGCTGGCCACCTTCCTGGAGAGCGCCCCGCAGCTGGTGCTGCAGCTCTGCATCATCGTGCAGACGCACAGGCTGCAGGCCCTGCAAGGTAAGGCGCCGCGCGGACTCGCACGCAGGGGAGGCTGGACTGGCTGTCACAATCCAAGGAACCTTCCGAACACCCTATGTTGACACAGGCCTGTTATGTGTCTGCTGTTTCATGTGTGATTTGTGAGTGATGTGTTTTTCTCTTGATCATAACTTGTTTTAGCAGGAAAAAACTGTGATTTTATACTTAGCCAATGGGGGAATAAGGTAAATTATCTGGGGCTTTCTGGATTTTATAAAGCAATTCCCATTGGTTACAAAGAGAACAGTAGCTATCTCTCTGATGTTGGTACCCTAATGTATACGTGCATATACACACACAGATGTGTAAGGTACATGATATGTATGTGTATGGGTATCTATACATAGTAGAACCTCATCATTGACCACCTCCCGACACTGACCGCCTCCTTAAGTTAACCTAATTTTCATAAACCAGACATGCACCCCATGTACGTATCAGCACAGTACGACCACCTCCAAATGTTAAGCAGTTTGTTACAGCCCCTTGGGTGGTCAACTTACAGAGGTTCTACTGTATGTGTGCATGAATATAAATGTGCACACACACACACCCCTATATATGTGTAGATATACAAGTGCATGTGTAAGGGTAAGCCCAACTACTTTCTTTCAACATCAAGAAACGAAGAGAAAGAGAGACATTAAAAGGAAATGGTAGGGGTTACCTCAATATTTTTAGTAATTAAAAAGAAGGTCATATGAAAAATACTTCATATACTATGAAGTTTTATAAAATGAATACTATCATATTAACATTTTTGTGTTTTATTTGGGTTGACAATTTTATCAGTAAGACAATTCCATTCAAACAGAGCTGCCCAGATGTTTCCATAGGACCTGTTAATTGAACCCTTCCTAGAGTGAGGTGACAAGATTAGACAGGCTGATTCATAGAGAGGCAAATAAATGGGTGATGGATGATGGATAAGAAAGTGTCTCCCAATAATTTGTCAATCCTGTAACTTAACAGGTGCTTTAACTGGTTACCATATTGTCATGGATGATAGATAAGAAAGTGTCTCTCAATAATTTGTCAATCCGATAAGTTAACAGGTGTTTTAATTGGTTACCATATTGTAATGTGCTGTTTAAATCTCAGCAGAGCCCTTTGTGAGCCCCCTATGCACACACATGCTGCTGCTGTGCTCTGGGTCAGGCTCCGGCTTGAGGTATGGTTGGTCTGGGCCATCTCCTCGATGTCCTTATAGCTTTGTATAGTAAGGAGCACTTTAGCTTAGGCTGAGTGTTGTAATTTGGAGGAGAGGGTCAGGGTGTATGTTACCTGTATAGGAAAAGGGAGAGAGAAGGTGTCTTAGTACCCAGTGACTCATTTATTCATAAATTCCTGGCCCAACCCTGGCTTCACACTAGAATAGCTTTGGACCAAGAAATTCGAGAAGAGGGATCCCTGATGCGTGCTTCTCAAATGCAAGAGAAAAAAAAAATGGAAGATAAGGAAAGTGGTATCTTTCAAAGAAAGGGAAAAAAGAACAGGGAGAAGGAGGGCTGTATAAGTTAAGTGGTGGCCCCGAGTTTAGTGGTATTTAGTGGTTACAAACCATCAGCTGGGTATGTGGAGGCTCTGGCTCTGGTAATCTCACCATTTCACTGTGAAACCTTGTACAAGCCACTTAATCTTTCTGGGCCTGAGTTTTCTCAAATATAAAGATCAATGATTTCCAAACAGCTCCGATTCTTGAATCAATGAGTGCCCAATAGACACTAATGCCAGGTTGATGCTGGAGGAAATGATCTGGTCAAATTCAAAGGCAATATCAAAGGAAATCTCCATCAAAGAATCTAGTGCTCATCTTCAGAACAACCTGGGAATTCCTTAGTACAGTTATCCCATTGGGAACTCTCTAGCAGAGGCAGACTCTGGGGCAAATAACGGGAGTCACAAATTGACCTTCCTGTGGCCCAAGGCTAGTCGGTATCACTAGTTTTCTAAAAGATTTAGAAAATGACAGAGAAGTTTTTCTTTCAAAAATGATGAAGATAGAGGAGAAAAGATAAAAGGAAGTCTAAGAAAATGAGATCACGTTTTTTATCTAAAATCGTACAGGAAAAAATGTGAAGAGAAGAAGCAATCTTTAATCTTCATCAGATAATTCATCCTAAATATAAAAACCAGAATGTGTGTGGGTGTTTGAGTTGTGGCCCTTCCCTGACACTTGATATCTTAGCTTCTCAACAAAGCTTGACACATTTTCCCTACGGTGTAGGGAAACTAGGTCCTGTATCACCCCAAAGGTGGTCAGAAGACCAGGTTGATCCGTGGATGTATGCAAGTCATCCAACCCAAGATAAGGAATAACCCCACTAGGTTGATTGTATTGCTGCTATTTTTTTAAATAAGGGAACTGGGTAGAAGAATATATTACAAGACCCAAGAGTGAAAACACCTGGCAGCAAATGCCAACAACAAATCCTTCTGCAAACAGAGACCAGCTCAGGCAACACGATCCTGTGTTCTAAGACCAGGAATCAGGGCCGAGCTGATCACGCAGTTCTTTCCTCTCCACATTGTCGCCTTGGAAATATCATAAGGCACTAGCTGCTCTTCTCTGGACCTGGTGTTTCCCTGGGACCTGCTGTCTCTGGAGTCTCGGATAAACTCTGAGAGGTGTGACCGCATGCCCAGGGCAGGGAGCAGCGTGCACTGAGCTTCCAGGGAGACGCCAGTGCGCACTTCATTATGACTTCCCAATTGCAATCCCATGTCCCCACCAGGAAAGACGGAGAGAGCAAGGGGAGGAGGGACAGAGAAGAAAAAAGGAGGAAAGAAGGAGGGATAAAAGGAGAGATGGAAGGAAGGAAGGGTGGAAGAAGAGATGGAAGGGAGACCCGTCAGCAGAGATGGGCCACAGCACTCCTATTAGCATCCACCTAGCAGACGCTGCTCTTGGCATTGCAGATGCATAATGAGATGTGGTCCAAGGTCTGTCAGTTCTATTTTCAAGTGAAGTCTCAAACCGTTTCACCTGCTTTCTACTGCGGCCCTGGTCAAACTGCGCCTCCCACCCAGACGCCGTGCCCATCCTGCTGTGCCCTCTTCATCCCCTTGTGGTCTGAGAGCTCATTCAGACTCTGTTTGCTCCCTGAACATACTTAAAGCCCTCTCGTTCCCCCAGCACTCACTCAAACTGAAAGCGAGACTCCTGAGCAGGTTACAAAGTCCTGTCTGTCACTGTGTTCTCTTCCATCACTGCTGTCCCTCTGCACTGCCCTCCTCTCTCCTCTGGAAATATTCCCACTTCTTTCCCAACTTGGGGCCTTGCACACTCTGCTAACCTCTTCGGATTATCCCCACCCTTTCCTTTAGCCTGGCTGACTCTCTCTCATCCTCTAGAATTCAGCCTAATTTCCTCAGTGGCCTCTCCTGACTGCCCATTCAAATTTGTGTTCGTTCCTCATGGTTTCTGCATAGTGTCTTGAACTTCAGCCTATGACCTCTGGCAACTTTCCTGCTGTGGCTAAGCCTCAGTTTACCTCCATGCACTGGAGGCTAAGAATGGTCTAATTCACAGGATTGTAATTATCAGAAGATAACGATGCATACAAAGCCCTTGGCTAAGACCCTTCGCACACAGCACAGGGCTTCTTAGACTTCAGTGCACATGACATCTAATAGGAAATCTTACAGATCTGACTGAGCAGATCTCAGATGGGGCCTGACGGTTAGAGCAGGGAAATAACAGGTGGAAATTTAGTGGCACGCAAAAACAGGGAGAATCATCCAAATTTGAGGTCATAAGCCCTGAATGAAGGGCTCTGCATTAGGAAGGAGGTGCCAAAAACACCGTGAAGCGGGAATGGTCAGGCCATTGGCAGGACCAGAAGAGAGAAACCTCAGGCTCAAGTGTGTGTGACTGAGAAAGGAGCTGGTGAGAATGGAATGGCGGGTCGGGAGCAGAGGCCATTCCGATGAGAAGAGTTTAGACATCTCAAGTCTGAGACGGTGAAGGGAAAACAAGTAAAAGTCTGAGACTGTGAAAAACAGGACTCAGGACAAGGCATTTGGAATTCCAGCTAAATGGCACATACGAAGGCGCAGGGTACGGGTCAATGTCACCCTCCGGGCCTTTTGAGTGACCCTGAGACCTATGAAGTGAGCAAAGTGGGCTAAAGCGTCTCCAAAGCCATTTTTAGTTTTGTGATTGTGATTCTCTGAATACTCTGCATAGATCCAGCCCATAGCTGGTGGAGAGGATAGGGATTCATGTACCACTGACTTCCACACAGCACCTCTCCGTGCTGTCCTGGGGGCAACGAACGACTCTGCCCCTGGAGCAGCCAGAATGCTGGACGGAGTGGCAGTGACGGTCACAGTGAGTGTGTGTGAACTGCAGGCCCAGGATGCTGGATGGAGTGGCAGTGACGGTCACAGTGAGTGTGTGTGAACTGCAGGGCTGGACGGAGTGGCAGTGATGGTCACAATGAGTGTGTGAACTGCAGGGCTGGACGGAGTGGCAGTGATGGTCACAATGAGTGTGTGTGAACTGCAGGGCTGGACAGAGTGGCAGTGACGGTCACAGTGAGTGTGTGTGAACTGCAGGCCCAGGATGCTGGACACAGTGGCAGTGACGGTCACAGTGAGTGTGTGTGAACTGCAGGCCCAGGATGCTGGACGGAGTGGCAGTGACAGTCACAATGAGTGTGTGTGAACTGCAGGGCTGGACGGAGTGGCAGTGACAGTCACACTGAGTGTGTGTGAACTGCAGGGCTGGACAGAGTGGCAGTGACAGTCACAGTGAGTGTGTGTGAACTGCAGGCCCAGGATGCTGGACGGAGTAGCACTGATGGTCACAGTGAGTGTGTGTGAACTACAGGGCTGGACGGAGTAGCACTGATGGTCACAGTGAGTGTGTGTGAACTGCAGGCCCAGGATGCTGGACAGAGTGGCAGTGACGGTCACAATGAGTGAGTGTGAACGGCAGGCCCAGGAATCTGGACAGAGTGGCAGTGACGGTCACAATGAGTGTGTGTGAACTGCAGGCCCAGGATGCTGGACAGAGTGGCAGTGACGGTCACAGTGAGTGTGTGTGAACTGCAGGGCTGGAAAGAGTGGCAGTGATGGTCACAATGAGTGTGTGTGAACTGCAGGCCCAGGATGCTGGACACAGTGGCAGTGACGGTCACAATGAGTGTGTGAACTGCAGGCCCAGGATGCTGGACGGAGTGGCAGTGACAGTCACAGTGAGTGTGTGTGAACTGCAGGCCCAGGATGCTGGACGGAGTGGCAGTGACGGTCACAGTGAGTGTGTGTGAACTGCAGGCCCAGGATGCTGGACACAGTGGCAGTGACGGTCACAGTGAGTGTGTGTGAACTGCAGGCTGTGGGCAGCAGTCACCTGGCTGCCCAGGGGGCCTCTCCTGTAGAAAATACCCTTCCTTGGGAAGGAGTTTGTTTAGCAAAACAAAGAAATATCTGGCCTTCTCTGACCCCCAGATGGGGTGTCAGTGTACCAACCCAAACGTTTCCAGTGTTTCCAAAGGCTTCCGGTCTTCTTTTCCCATTTCAGCCTTCACTTGCTGTTACTGGAAAATCTCCATGTATCCTGAAGAGTATTTAGCTGGAGTGTGTTCAGTGAGTTACCGACAACTGCCTTCCCCAGGCTGTGTGCCCAGGAGAGCTTTGCCAAGCAGGAAAAAACACCTACACCTACTTCTCAGTTCTTCACATTCCAAACCCCGGCCTGTGCTGCCCCTTTTGCCAACACTTTACCCTGAAAACACTGTAAAAGGAAGAGAGGGCAAGGCGACGGGAGAGGTTTCTCACCACTCTTCTCCCTTCTTGATCCTGGGAGACTTCTGGGGAAGCGAGGGGTGCCAGGACTGTCCTCAAACACCCGGCAAATGCCGTCACCTGCCAACTAGGAAATCCCTGACCTGAGAAAGCCACCTCATTTGTGTATCTGGTGAGCATGCTTAGCATGTAAGGGTTGGGCTGTCACAGGCCCCAGCCACCGCAGTGCCCCTGGCCCTCCTCTGCCACTGGCCACCATCCTCTGAGCGTGCCAGCCCCAACTCTGGATTCCGCGGGGGAGAGAGCCAGCCTGTGAGTGGGACTGCGCTCCAAGGCCCTCTAGATCTGTCTGCTCTGCAGTTGCTATTTTAGTTAATTAATTAACACATTTATTGAGTGTCTATTGTGTGCGTGATAGTGTGTGAAGTTCTGTGCAAAATTTGTCCTAAAAAAATTCACAGTGTACTAAAAGCTTATAATGAGGCATTATAAACAACACGACACAAAGTATTTAAAGACAGCTCGTGTATCCGGGTAAATTCCAGACTGAGCCGTTCCCTCTTCTAGACGGGGTACATAAAATGAAAGGGGCCTTGGAAGCGCGTCTATCCGGCGCCCCGGGGCCACACGGCGCTGTGGCTGGGCCCTGAGTCTGCTCAGGGACAGTGCTGATGGACTGGGGCAGACAGTTCTGGCCGGAGAGGCGGCTCATCCCCCTGCCTGACATGCGTGTCTGTGTTCAAAGCTGCGTGCGCCCCCCACATTCCTCACAGCCGCCACCATGTCCCGGGAAGGCTGCCCACTGGCGTGTGACTCGGCCAGTGAGCGCTCCTGGCCCCGGCTCTGGGTAACCGCTGTCTCTTCCCTCTCTAGGAAGTTCCTCCCATGCTCTTAGTACACGGAATATTCATGCACAATAGTCAGTGACTCACGTTTAGTCCCGCAGCGGGGACCCACCAGGTGAGCTGAACTCCTTAACCAGAGTCAACTTGCTTTCCGGAGCTGTTGATTTTCATGCCCTTTCCATTGTGAAACTCGTTTTGCGTTGCTTAGTTTAATCACCGAATTGTTTAGTTTAATTAGCATATAAATTGATGAAAGATGTGTGTGAAAATAGAGTTGTTGCTGTGAAAATCTATCATACCTTGACCGTCTGGGGGAAATCAAAGGAGGGCCAGGCCAGGTGGAGGGTCCCTTCCATGCCGGGGGCGCCCCCGGCAGGAGGTGGGCAGCGTGCGGGCAGGTGGGGCGCGCTGACACCTGCGCTGCCCGCGCGGCTCCGGGAGCCACGTGCTCAGGGCTCCGGGGGCGCGGCTGTTATCTCAGACCATAGCTTCTGGGTTGTGCTTGGCAGACCAGGAAAGTGGAACATGTTAGGTATTTCAAAAAGAAGGGACTTAGGGTGCCCGGAGGATGAAAAGCAGATGCTCACGAAATGAAAAGATTTGCAACTGAAGGAAGGAGCTCCTACCCTCAGGGGGACCCCGGGGAGAAGCTCAGCCTGGCAGCTGCAGGGACTGCCACGAAGCGAGCCAGGCTGGGAGGACCAGGGCGCAGCGGGACCATCCTGCCGAAGGGAGGGGCCGCTGCTGCCTGCACCCCACCCCCACCCCACCCCAGGAGTGGGGCCAGGAGTGACAAAAACAGCGTCAGGCTGGAGGCAAGAGCTTTGCGGGTCCAGTAACAAGGGGAAGCTGATCTGAGCCAGAACCAGAAAAAAAGTCTCTTCTCCCTCCCACCTTGCAAACCCCTGCCCACGCCCCCTTCGGGCAGAACTCCGGGGGCAGCGGCCTGTCGGACTCTGGGAGAGGACCTCTGCAGGGCCCGCCAGCCCCGCACGTGGGCCCAGTTCTCTCTTGTCACTTTCACCTGCCTCCTGCTGAGACTCCTGAGGACCAAGCTTGTTGAAGCTCTTTCCAAGTAATGGCTGAGGTCAAAGCCTGAGAAACCAGGGTGTGTTGAAACTCACGCCTGGCTCGTGTGATGACAGTGTCCGAGCGGCGCGCCGGCAGCTGGCAGGTCTTTCTTAAACATCTGGCCACACACCTGTGGCCGTGGCTCATCATTCGTGGTCGTGGACCGCCTCCTTTCTCTCCTTGAAATTCATTCGCCTGCTCCAAAATGGACTGTTTCTTACTTTCTCCTGTGTCCTCACACTTCCAAAAGGCTGCCTCTATTATAACTATGGGCCTCACTCCTTATTTCAATGAGAAAAACAGAAGCAATAAAAGAAGAGCTATTGTGTTTCCCTGGCACTGTCTCTACCCGCGGGGCGTCTGTCCCTGTACATCCTGCCACCCTCCAGCACCTCCTGATGCCTGAGAGCTCTCTCTCCTGGGCGCCGGCATCTGCTCTTGTTCATGAAATTATACTCTCCCTGCTTGGCCTGATCAGTTTTTCCTTGCTACACCATTGTTGCCATCATTCCAGGAGCAAACGTGCTATGTAAGAAAAAAAGCAGAGCCACATCGCCTACGACCATGTTCCATTCTTGTTCTTTGCAAACTCTTTACAATATTTGTTTTATTCTCTGTCTCCTCGCCCTCACTTCCCATCCTCTATATAATTTTTAAATGTTAGTTTTAAAGTACAGGGTATCCCTAAAGTCTTCATGCATGAGGAAATGGAAAATTGTAGCAAAATATACCCTTATGTACAAAATTTTGCAAAGAAATGGCTAACATGTACAGGAAATTTTGTAAAAGGGTCTTCTGCATTCTTTCCAAGTAGGATCACTATTTTGAAATAAAAATGGTCTTCTAGGTTTTTGAGCTTTAATAGGTGGAATGATATGTGTGTGTGTGTTTCCAGATTCTTTTATTGTGTCATGCTATGAGATATAGTTCCTCTTAACTGTAACCCATTCATTTTCACCGCTTTATTGTAAGAATAAACCTCATTTCGTTTATCTGTGCTATGGTTGTTGATGGACGCTTGGTTTATTTTCAATTTGGGAATGCTGTGATCAATGTTACTGGAGGTGTTTTCTTCTCGGTCTTTTATACACATGTACACAGATTTCTGCTGGGTTAATACCTGAGAGTGAAATTGCTGTGCTGAGTGCAGGCCAGGCATGGTGAACTTCAGCAGAAAATGCCCAAGTGTTTTCCAAAGTGGTGGTTCCAACGTATATACCCACCGGCAGTGAGTGTATATTGAGATTGCTCCAAATCCCTCCCAAAATTTGGCATTGTGGGTTCTTTTCTTTTTAGCCATGGATGGTATGGTATTAATTTGCACATTCTGATAATCATTAGGCTAAAATGTGTATATGATTCTTCTTTTTCCTTGATCTAGTCCATCAGTAAGCCCTGCCTGCTTACCTTAAGGCACCCCCACCTCCACTGTTGACACCCTAGTGCAGGCCACAGCCCTGCCCACTTCTCCAGTGACTCTTCTTCCTTGACTCTGTATTGTCATTCCCACACAGAAGCCTACAGTGACCTTTCTATCACTTTACTTCCCTCTGTAAACCCCTGTGATGACTTGAAGTACAGACTTTGAGGAAGGACATGCCCCAAGGTCCCCAGTCACCCACCCATCTGCCTACTCTCCCCCTTGCCTGCTGGGCCCGGCAGCACGGCCGGCCTCTGCTTCCCAGTCATGCCGTGTTTTCCTCCTCACTGAGGATGTCACATTCGCTGGTCCTACATCCTGTCATGCCCCTACACTAGTGTTTCCCAACCTTTTTCTGTCTCACAGCACACATAACACTGTAGTTAAACTTCCACAGCACACTAAAATTATGGTGTTCAACAAAAAGATTATGCTTACTGTGCTTTGAACTCCTTTCAAAAATAATTTAACATTTTTTAAAGCTTTAACAGAGCTTATAACGCAGACAGCACCCAAGAGCATTTGACTACAGGACAGCGGCATGCATTCACCATGCTCAGAAGCTACTTTATTTTTTATTGGTTTCTCAATTGGACTAGACAGTATAGACTGCTGACAAGTTTCTGTGCAAAATCCTGTTGTTATTTTATTTATTTATTTTGAGATAGCGTCTCACTATATTGCCCTCGGTAGAGTGCCGTGGCGTCACAGCTCATAACAACCTCTACTCTTGTGCTTAAGCAATTCTTTTGCTTTAGCCTCCCAGGTAGCTGGGACTACAGGCGCCCACCACTACAAGCCCAGCTATTTTTTGTTGTTGTTGTTGTTGTTGCAGTTGTCATTGTTGTTTAGCAGGCTCAGGCCGGGTTCCAACCCACCTGCCTCAGTGTATGTGGCTGGCACCCTAACTGCTGAGCTACAGGTGCCGAGCCTCATGTTGTTCTTTTATAAAGATGAAAAGATGTAAGTTCTCATCCTCCAAATGCTATATTTGTAAAACTTCTACATATTTTGAATTTTTTAAACAGGAACTTTTATTCCCTATTACACATACTGTTAAAATAGAAAACACAAATATGCACAGAGGGGAAAACATAAATCACCTTCCTGCCACTCAGAAATAAAACTTCTGCCACTAAGAAATAGTGAGTAATTATATTTTTTCTCATCTTTATAGACTTCATCCATGCTTTAATGTATATTACATTGAAATGGAATCAATACATGAATGCTATTTATAATCTCCTTTTCTTAATAATATATATGTCCATGAAATATATTTATATATAAATCTACATCATTTTTAATGACTACATAATATAGCAATGTATGTTTTATCCTTTTCCTTTCCAAGCCATTTCTGAAGTCTGACATTATCATCTATATTTGCTATAGTGATGCTATGATAAACACATTATCAACTAAATCCTTGTAGAAGGCCTTAGATATTTCTCAAAGATAAATACTTAAGAGTGAAATTGCTGGATTCAAAAGCAAACAGGGTATGCAGTATGAAAGTTTTTGATTATAATGTCAAAGTGATCATTTTAAGGTACATTTCCTCAGAAAATTCTGCAGTGTCTCAAGTTTACGATCCAAATGCACAGGAAGTCAATGAGGGCAATAAAAGTGACAACGACTGAGAATGGGACAAATCTCTTGAGTTTTAGGGAAAAACTCTTAGCAGTGCCCCTTCTGAATATAAAGGGCATAATTCTAAGAAGTGTCTTAATTTCTTTCTTGTTACTTTATTATGTACACCTTTAAAACTTTATGAAATCTATTCTATTAAGTAGCAGGAGTTCATTATCGATGAAACAAAATTTTCCTAGCAGTTTCCCTCAGGGACTTGATTTGAACCAACGCTGTAAGTAAGTAGATATAAGTTCCTCAAGACACTTGACAAAAGCCTGACCAAAGAGAAATTGGGAAGAGCCAAACCTTATGAAAATTATGAAAGAGCAGCCTCTACCCCCAGACAGTTGCGGGGTTTGGGGGGAGCAGCAGGGGCTTTCTAAATATGTTAAATTTGTCCAATAACTCTTAGCCAAGCCTTCAGGAGATAAAGGTGATATGTGTCCTCCCTTCCCAGATGCTGGAATGCTCCGTGGAGGCTGCGTGAGCAAGGGTCATGCAGGGATGATGCCAGCACTCAAAGGCTGTCAGGCATTCCTTCCTGGCGGAGCCTAACCACCACACTGAGAACCTGGTAGCCAGGCCTGGATACTTGTTGAGTAGAAGAAAGAATAGTGGTCCATGGAAAAGCCCCCGTTAGATAGATTGATACAAAAACCAATGGTAGAGCTCCTGTTCTCAAGGGATTTCAATCTGAAGGCAAAGAAAGACCTAAAAGTAATTACAAGTCGGTCCCCTGCGCCCTAGTGATGGCCATTCTAAGTCCTCTGGGGAGCAAGAGTAAGCTCTTATGGAAAATAACATGGGACAAGTAGCAGTGCCATGCTAATGGTGTGTCAAAGAGGACATCAGGGAACACGAAATCACGAACATTTTTGTCAAAAAGTAGCCTTTAAGCTAGGTCATGAATGACACCTAACACTTCGTCAAGATGAACTGAAGAAAAAGGTAACGACAAAGTGGGGTGCTGGTGCCAATAGCCTCCTGGGAGCAATGGAGTTGCTGGTGTTATTTACAGCACATAATTAGATGTATTCCTAACACTTGAAAGAGCTTCAGTATCAGGACAAATCCTTGCTTATATGCTTCTGAAAGGACCACACCCACAATCCAATTTCTTACTTTTGAGTCTGCGTTTTTGTATAGTACTTAGGGACACGTGGGGATCAGTAAATAGATCATCACTAGCCTGCCTCCTTCTATATATGTGGAGTTCAGTTTTAAAGACTCATCACCAACAGCTTTGGAAAGAGAAAAACCACAAAACTCACATGACGTGCTGGCCATAGAGCTCCACTTTATTGAAAAGTATGGGCACCATAAAAGGAGCGTCATGGGGTAACGGTACTTTTGAGGTCTTTCCTTCACATTGAGTAGTCTCTGAGTCCTGGCACCACCCTAAGTTATACTTAGAACAGAAAGATGCTTCATCTGCTTATCATTGATTTCAGTGCTTGAAATCAACTCTGGATGGTCGACCAGCCCCCTGCACAGCTGTGAATAGCTCTGAAGTTGAATCATTTTGAACATAATATGAAATAAGGGGCCTGACTATTTTTAGGTTCTACTTAATTATCTCCAATAATCAAGCACGATTCTCGGTATTTTTCCACTCAGTATTCCTTCTCCCCGTTCTTCCTCGTCTCCCTCTGAGGTGTGAGTGAGCCCGTGTGCGTGCCCAGGCTCAGGGTGACAAACGGGGTCCTACAGGTGGTGGCAGACAGCGTAATTAATTGTGTGTGCAATGGCAGTGGAGAGCAGAGCCCTGATGAAGGGTCCAGAGCAGCTGGCTGAGCCCTGTGTGGAGCAGAGAGAAACATCAGGAAGGTCTGTCCGCAGTGAACCACGCCCGGACACCCGCCGCTCCCCGGTCTTCTCCTGTCTTCTTGGCTTGCCAACCCCTCACCTCCCTAAGTTTCAGTGTTTTAACTCTGCAGACCTTAAAGAAAACAGAAGCTCATATTTCATTTCCTTGTACTTGACCTTTACCCAGTGGCCAAAGTTAGAGGCATTATTTGGCTGAGTTTCAATCTACCGTGCTTGTGGTATGTAAACACTGAGTATCACCACTTTGGATGGTGATCACAATGCTTGCTGAGCAGGGTGAACGGGAAGACAGGTGAGGTCTTAATAAACAGCTCAAAGTGGCTTCCTGGAGTATTTTCTCAAATAGCTATTTTTTTCCCTAAGAAGCCACTGACAGTTATAAGGTTAGGAGTTTGTAACCCAATTCTGATGGGTGAAGGGCATTCCCGCAGCCTCTTCTAAAGTTTCCACATCGCATAGTTTACGTTCCAGTATAGAGATACAGATTGTATTTATTCAGCAGGTTGGAGTTAGACGAAGTTTTGAAGTGTTCCTCAGACATTCAAGGTAATGTTTTCTGGGTGACTCAGCAAGACTAAAGAACCAGGATCATTTGCTATGGAATGATTGAAGGAAAGTTGGGGTTTTTCCCTAGCGTCTTGCTCATGCACGGGTATACACTTGGAATATAAAGAGAGAGACGGGGCCCTGCGTGCTGTCAGCCAGATGCCAGGGCTGGGAGGGAGCCACTGACGCTGTCAGTTAGTGAACGTTTGTCAGTACAGAATCGCATGGAGCTTCACTCTGCAGAGCTCACAATGAGCGCTGATTACAGAAGGGCCAGGCCTGCTGCGCGCTGCCTGGCTCAGGTGTGTCAGCACTTTCATTTCAATTTCTACAACTTCTATGTCCGCTGCAGCAAAAGCCTGAGCGTCTCAAAACTCCAAAACTTTTAATACTTCCATAATATCACCCATTCGAAAGCTTAGACAACTCAAGGTGGCTGAAATTCATCACTGTAGGGGTGAAAACTCGGTGTTTCCAGCGTGTTGGGCTTCCACAAAGGCAGGCACTTCCAGATTTTTTTTTTTTTTTACCTAAAACACTGAGTTAGAATTCAAATTAAAAAAAAATCTAAAGTATCTTCCATGATATAAACAGGAAACAAATATTAACGAAGACGTTTGGAAAAAATGGCTGAATAAGTGCAAACCCCCATTTCACATACTCTTTTTAAAAATCAACATACATAGAAAAGCTGTCACAAAAAGTGATTGAAGTACATTTTATTTTTTACATATTGAGGGAATGCAGAGGGAGATTTTTATTTCAAGTTCAAGATGGCAGAGAGTTTGACGGCAAAGGGAATACTGGACCTCAAAGAATGAGTGAAATGATTTCAAGTGTAGAACATCAGGCAACATTTGGGGAAGAAAGAAAGAATGCAGACCAGAGGAGAAGAACTCGTGGTAGCAAGCGTAGAATTTCTAGACTACAAAGAAAAGAAAAAAATTAATGACATAGCCAAGAGCACAAGGTTTAGGACAGAGAGGTCAACAGAAGTGTGGCTGTGATGACAGGCTGTGGAAAGATGGGGCTGGGGAAACACAACAAAAGCTGGCCTGTCCAATCTAGCCCCTGCCCAGCTCCCAGTGTCACCTCTGCACACCCAGGGCTCCCGTCCCCTCACTGGACCAAGGCCCTCAAAATGGAGAAAATCCACTGAGAACAATCTCAACAGTGTTACTGGTGGGGTCACCTCGGGACACGCAGGGCTCTGTGAGGAGAAGTTCCATGGAGAACACTCACCACGTGGTCTTCGTGTGTGACTTAACAATAGTGAGCCTTAGCAAAAATAATTTCAGTGCTGTGTTAGAACAAAATAAAATGAACAATGTAAAGAACCTGAAACTTCTGACACGTGGAGGGTGTTGCATCTACCCTTGAAGCCTTCCGGCTTCCTTCTTTCCCATCTCACACGAAGGACAGCAGCAGCTCTCAGCCTGTTTCTAAATTCCATCGGAAATGAGCTTCCTATTCACATTTCGTTTCCCTTTTAAATGAATGTAGTACAATTTAAACTCCTTTCCCCTAACCTTGAGGTTAAACAAAAACTGTCCCTCGACTGAGACAGCTACGTCTGGGCTCAGATTACTCACACCCCTCACTCTGTTGTCCCGCAGAGACTTGGAACCTCAGGAATCTTTAGCAACGGCAGCATATTTTTAGTACAAAATTTATGCCTTTTCCTTAAAGTTTCTTAGCACATCACCCTCACTCCATTAGACATGGAGACTAATCCCTTCCTCACAAGTTCACGACCATTGACATCATGTGTGTTGAGAGCTTTCCTACAATTCTAGGAAAGTGTAGGGTTCCTAACACTGGTGACCATGTCTTCATGATATTAGAAGTGATCTGGTCTGAACGCATAGCATTAATTCAATAAATGAGTCCTCAAAAATGATTATCTGCCTTTCAATTTTCTCATCTCTCCCTCTCTCTCTTCCCCTCTCTCTCTTTCTCTCACAAATACCGCTGAAATAATAGGCTCAGGCCACTTTTTAGGCCGTAACACAATATTTGCAAGTCCTAATACTGATGACACTGGCGCTTGCCCCACCTTCCCCACCACCTGGAGAATAAAAGAAATGGGCAGGCTGCCTCCTCCTCAAGTTGCGAGTTTTGTAAAGTTCAGAGTCAAAAATACCTCTTTGGAGTCTGGAAGGTGGCTTATGCCTGTAATCCTAGCACTCTGGGAGGCCAAGGTGACATCCACTTGAGCTCAGGAGTTCAAGAGCAGTCTGAGGAAGAATAAACCCCTCTATACTAAATAAATAGACAAACAAGTCAGGAGGTGGTGGCCTGCACCTGTAGTCCTAGTTACTAGGAGGCTGATGCAGAAGGGCCACATGAACCCAGGAGCCTGAGGTTGCTTTGGGCTGGGCTGATACCTTGCGATAGCACTCCAGCCTGGCTACAGAGTGAGACTCTTTCTAAAAATCCCTCCTTGGAAATCTTGGCTCTACTACTTAAAATTCTGACCTATAGTACATTCTTCTGCCTCTCTGCATCTGTTTCCTCATCAGAGGAGCCAGGAGAGTCATCTGACCCTCTCAGAGCAGACACCCTCATCTTATATCCACGAAGCATCTTCTTCTTCCTGGTCACACAGAGAATGTCCAGCTCTGACATATAGAATAGATGACAAAGAAACTGACCATTTATAAGCCAAGGTATCAATCAGCCTTACAGCCCGCCGTGTTATCACATAAACTCAGGAAATGCACGAGAGATACATCACCACTTTTTCCCTTGAGGAAGGATAGAAGAAAGAGGAAAGAGAAGGGAGGGAAGGAGGAAGAAACAGGGAGGAATGAAAGGAGGGAAAGAGAAAGGGAGGGAGAAAGGAGGAAAAGCTCAGTAGCCTTCAGTAAGAAGGGCCGCTCCAAAGGCCGTGAGCTGATCTTGCCTAAGCAACACGGCGCTGCCCCGATGCTCCCTTCCCCACCACTCTGCACCTGTGCCTCGAGGAGACAGGGAATAAATATGAAACAGTAATCTGATATCATCAGAACCCAGAAAGGCACTTCTGGAAACACTAATTAGATTTTCTTCAACCTTTTTTAATTTAGTGAGTTCTAGGAGAAGATCACACCTCTCCTAACACTTATAAAGAGAATTTGTGAGCAGGACTGCGTGCAAGCAATACCTAGTTGATGCTTGAGGCAACCTGTTGCCATGGCACCGATCAGATTTTTTTTTTTTTTTTGTCTTCATCTGGGAATAGAAATTAAAACTGACAATGCTTAAGTACAAATGTTTCTGTTTGCCCCTGGGAGCAACATGAATGAATACTTGGAAAGGGAGGAGGTCTGGTTTTGCTGTTACTGTTTTCTGGGTTTTGAAACAATAGTACCATTAAAATGTGGAGGATACAAAATAGTGCAGTGAGTTTAGAGAAACAAAGAATCCCCCAAAGCAGGAATTGTTCTTATAAAGTTACATTATCAAAGGGTGTAGAAATGACACAGAACAAGTTCTTAATGGTCAGAAGCAGCAGTGTCATCTCAGGGTGAGTAACGGGGGACAAACGCAAGACTGATCTGGAAGCCTAAGTGGCTATTTTTATGGCTTTAGGATTCTGATCTTATATTAGAGCTATAAAATATCCACTGAGCTTTGGGGAACATCTGTGCGTTTGGCTCTCATAATAAATAGAAACATTGAAAATCAAGAGAGGTAGCTTGCTATGGAGAAAAACAAGAGAATGATTAACATGAAATTCAGCAAAGTGGCTGCCTGTGGGGGCGAGACGAGGGAAGAAGGGGCTTCGCAGACATTGGTAGCGTTCAGTTTCTTAAGTTGAAGAGCATTTTATTATTCCTCTCAGAAATCCACGTAGACCTTGGCTACGCTCACAACAAAAAATTACATAAAAAGCTACAGGGAAGGAAAAATAGAATATGGCCAGTAAATATTCTATATGGCACAGAATATGGCCTGTGCTGGATTCAGGTCTGAGCTCTCCCACTAACTGGCTGGTGACTGAGGGCATGGCACATACCTTGGCAGAGACTCAGTGTTCTTGTCTGTAACAAGGACTTGCTAAACGGTCACTGTACGCTCTTCTCCCTTGAAAACTATGCAACTCCATGCGTTATACGTCACGTGGAATATAATATTGCTGAGGAAATACTGTCTTTTGTTCTTATAAAAACAAAAACAGGGGCAGCGCCTGTGGCTCAGTGAGTAGGACGCTGGCCCCATATACCAAGGGTGGCAGGTCCAACCCTGGCCCCAGCCAAACTGCAACCAAAAAAAGAATAGCCGGGCATTGTGGCGGGCACCTGTAGTCCCAGCCGCTCGGCAAGCTGAGGCAAGAGAATCGCCTAAGCCCAGGAGTGGAGGTGGTTGCTGTGAGCTGTGATGCCACAGCACTCTACCAAGGGCAATAAAGTGAGATTCTGTCTCTACAAAAACAAAACAAAACACCCTGCAGTTATCATCCAATCATCCTCCCCAGTTAACTAGCAGTGCAAGTTACTTTCTTATTCAAGGCAAACTTCTGTGAGTAACCCTGCTGGTCATTGAACAGAATTGGGAGATTATTTTTAAAGCAAAATACTAACAAAGACAAGCAGAGTGCAGTGGCTCATGCTTGTAATCACAGCACTCTGGGAAGCTGAAGTGGAAAGATCACTTGAGCTCAGGAGTTTGAGACCAGCCTAAACGAGAGTGAGATCTTGTCTCTACGGAAAAAAATGCAAACCAGAAAAACTAGCCTGGCATTGTGATGGGTACCCAGCTATGAGGAGGCTGAGGCAGGAGGATCACCTTAACCCAAGAGTTGGAGGTTGCTGTGAGCTGGGCTGAGGCCACCACTCTCTAGCCTGAGCAACACAGGGAGGCTCTGTCTCAGGGTGGGGGTGGGGGACAGTGAGAGAAGAGAGAGAGAGACAGAGGAACATTGTGAAGACAGTGCTAGTGCCCCGTCTGCGTGTCAGAGACCTGTCTGCGGCCCGTCCTCCACGCTCCTCTCCATCAACGTGGCAGCTTCTCTGAAAGCAAAATCGCAACCCGATGAACTCAAGGGCCGTTCTAATTCCTTCACGTTCATCAATTGCATATCAGATGCTGTCAGGTGCTTCATGGTTTCCACCCAAATTACCCAATTTCTCAAAAATAACTGTACTTTGTAGGACTGGGCTAGTCACCATACCAGTCAGACATGTTTCAGGGAATGATCCTTTTAATTTGCAGCATCAAGAAGACAGAAGCATCCTCTTCCCTCCTCTCTCAAGGCTTGTTTGCAGAATGCCTGCTGTGGGCAAGTCCCATGCTGGTTGCTGGGTGCTGCAGAATCTCTCCGAGCACAGGTAACAGACTGCAGCCGTGCTCTGGGCGTTGAACGGTTTGCCAGGCACTCCTGTCCACTCACAGTACTCTGTCGAGTTAGAACAGACGGATCTGGGCTGCTATCTTCAGCCTCTAGTTCTGCAGCAGGCTCTGGTGTTGAGGGAAGCAGGGTGCACTTGGAGGGCTGGGCCAGTTCCACAGCTCCATCCCGGGGGCACGGCTCAGAGGCATCCCTTGCTGGGTCCCAGGCGGAGCTCTCCCCCTCCTGTGGCTGCAGGACAACTGGTCACACAGGCTCTCCAGTATGATGCACCAAGCTCTGAAAACTGCGGCAAATTTCTCAGCCTTTTGCAGGCCCACTTATTCCTTCCGAGATACAGAACCACCTCAAGCATCATTCTGAACACCATGGGTCCTTATCAGCACTTATCACACAATTATGGCTCATGAACGTAAGGCACTGAGTCGGAGGCCTGGCACCTAATATTGACTCAGAAGAGCATAATTCTCGCTCCTTCTTGCTGTTCTGATGTAATTAAACATACAGCCCTGTAGAGAAGAAAAGGCGTTTTTTCTGCTGTCTCTGTGTTCCCCTGGTCCTCGGGAGCAGCTGACTCAGGGACTCTGGTGACATCCGTTTCTCTCAAGTACCTCAGGCATCCTTGAAGAACAGACAAATTTGGGCACACCCCTAAATGAAGGGGAACATAGGCTGGGCACCCAATGAGTTGTGGCATCCTGGGAAACAAAATCAAAAGATCGAAGTCATCAGGAGGCTAATTTGAAAGTGATTCAACCGCAAATCAGAAATGTTTGCAAAATGTCTTCAGTGACCTGTGAACGAGTACAACCCACTCGTACAATAATCAAAATTAGCCAGAAAAGACCTGTTCATTCTAAACGGTGAAAGAAAAAGGAACGCCCTCACTGTGACTCCTTGTGGGAACACTCACACGTGCAATTGATCTGAACTTTCAGTTGCTGTATTTTTCTAATTTTACTCATTCTCAGTTGATTTTCATGCTTTCAATATGTTTAGAGAACCAGTAAATGGTTTGTTTATTTATTTTTGATATAGAGTCTCACTCTGTCACCCTGGATAAGTTATTTCTTGTGGGACATGAAGTAGGGTTTAAACCCACATCCACACAGAGAAACCAAATTTTATCCACTAAATTAACAAAGGGGGAGCCCAGGTCTCTAATAACTAAGCTTTGTGCATTCAGGACGGCCTGCTGTTGGTTTCACACATGTATCCTTGTTATCGTCAGCACCTGCTCTGTGTTTAGTACCCACTATGAATTCACATGATAGACCTCAACAGAACACCGAGAGGTGATGTATGAATTTGATAAAAAACTCAAACTAGGTTATCTGTAAATCTAATATTAGAAGTAAGTAAAACCATGGCTATTTTAGTCTAAAAAATGTTTTACTAATATTCTGTTCACCTTCTTTGGTGGTTCTAATATTTAGGTGACAATTATTCTTCAAAACAATTTCACATTTGAAAATAAACTCACTACTAATATGTTGAACATCACAAAGCAATAAATTATTTTTCTGATGCTGAGGTTTGATATTTTGGTGGAAGAATTCAAACTATGACTTGTTCTTAACAATGCAACATGTAGGCAACAATAAAGTCAGATATTAAAAAATCCATTCACTTGGGTTGATTGGCATGAATGAATTAACAAACTGTCATATGTGTATACCATGGAATACCTTTCAGCCATAAAAAGACGGAGTCTTTACATCTTTTGTATTTACATGGATGGAGTTGAGGCACATTTTTCTTAGTAAAGTGTCACGAAAATGGAAAAGCAAGTATCCAGTGTATGCAATGCTAACACAAAACCAGTACATAAGCAACCACACTCCCACATGACAGAAAAACAAAATTAAATTCAAGAACATATAGCGCACCCCCATGGGTGAAAGTCTCAACTACAACTTGAACTTTAACTAACAAATGCAAATAATATAACATGATCATTTGTACCTTCATATTAATCTGAAATAAACTAAATAAAGTCCAAATTGATTAGACCTGATAAAAGTGATTATTTTCATTTCAAGAAGAAAAATTTAAAATTACCCCAAATATGATCTATTTCAGAACTCAGCTTCTTTACTTTACTATTTTTTTACTATTAATTCCAAATTATTTTCCTTTGCCTCTTTCGGTTAGTTGAGAAATGTTTTATTTTTGTTGTCAAAGCAAAAGAAAATAATTCGAAATCAAGAATGAGGTGTTTTCGTTGCTAAATATGATTCATTTCTTTTGTGGATGTTGAATAGGCTTTAAAATTAAATTGAGGTTCCAGAAATAAACATTTTGTCAGTGTTGTTCAGAAAGATAGAATGACTAGAATACACACACACAGAGATGTATGAGAAAGAATTTGTTAGGTGAATTAGCTCATGAGATTATAGAGGCTAGAAAGCCCCTCAGTAAGCTGTGTGAGGGCAGAGAACTGAGAAACCTGATGGTGTAACTCTCAGTCCAAGGCCAAAGGTCTGAGAATCTGACGGGGCCACTGCCACACGTCCCAAAAGCCAAAGGCCAGAGCACCTGGAGTTTTGATGTCCAAGGACAGAAGAAGAAGGGAAAGAATACCCCAGGTTCAGAAAAGAGAGCAAATTCACCTTTTCTCTGCCTTTTTGTTCCATCTAAGCCCCCCGATGATTGGACGGTGCCCACCCACATTGAGAACAAATCTTCCCACTCAGTCTATAGACTTACATGCCAACCTCCTCTGGAAATGCCCTCGCAGCCACACCCAGAAATAAAGCTTTGTCAACTATCTAGGTTTTCCTTAATCCAACCAAGTGGACACCTAAAGTTATGACATCACAATATGGCATTAATTCACTGAAACGCTCTCCTATCCCCACATGTAAAATGTGTATTTGTACTCCCATTTTCCAAAGGAGAGCTGAAATCCAGAATGTTAAATGACAGAGCTAAGGTCGTATCAGATCAGAAAGAGGTCTTGAGTTTGGTCTTCCAGTTATATTGTGTTTCTATCATAAAGCTTCTCAAAAAATATATATAGTAAGCAAACTATGAATAGTACATCAGAGGAAAGAGTTATTCTTTAGACCTTTATAACACTATAACTGCTTTGACATGCCTTTGTCAACTTGTCTCATTTTAAACAGCTAGGGAAGGCAATAAAGTATTTTTTTCTGATGCTGAGGTTTGATATTTTAGTAGGTTTGTATGACTTGTATTTAACTTTATTGCAGCAGGAATAAGAAGTAATGAATGGAAGTACTCATTGACCTGGAACAAGATCACTTTCTACATGACACTATAACACAAAGTAGTAGCATTTATTTTCAAATAGCCACATTTTAAAAGCAGTTGTGAATATATTCCAAAGAATAAAATGCTAGCTACACATTCTGAGAAGCAGAATAAAATATGATACAGAGTTACTGAGGGGTGATGGATTTGAACAGATATGGCTGAGGTGGTTGGTTTTAGCGTTGATGGCAATAAAGCTGATCAGGTGGTTCTTCATGTTGCCCAGAGTGCTGCAGTGGAACCATTAAAGGAAGGAGAAAGGGATGGCACTTGAAAGGTCAGAACTTCCATTCTGAGAGATTTAAATTAGGTATTGATTCCATTGACACTTATGGCATCCTAGAGGTGGGAAATTAGTTCGTAAAAAAATGTTTTGTTACAGAATTTTGGGTGGATGCCCAACTAATATCATGCTATATCAGCTTGCATTCTGGATGGAAATTCCATTCATTAAGACTTGATTTTTTTTTTTGCATGTCTTTTTAATCACAAAGGATTTTAGGTATGTGGTCTCATTAATTCCCAAAATATTCTTGTGGAGAGGCAAATTGTGGGAAGGGTTAATTGTACAGATGCAGATACGCCACAGAGCCTCGAAAATGCTGAATGAGCCAGCATTCAAACTGAAACTGACTGAAAGAGCATTTGCATTGACCCAGCCTTTGATCCACCTAATTACAGTTCTGACCTGGAGAGGCTTTTTACATATCTCAAGTTTCTGGCACAGATGCAGAACTGTGAGGTGCCCAGCAGAGGGACACGGAACAGGAAAGTAAGTCCCTCCGTGGACTGTAACATGGGGGTACTTTTCATCTAGGCATTCTAACTATTTGGAAGGGAAAGAATTTTTGGTTTTAGTTTTTAATTTTTTGGTATAACACTTTTTTTAATTATAATTTTATTGAATCATAATTCTGTACATTGGTGCAATCATAGGGCACGATTCATATACATTCAGAAATGTTTTGATCGTACTGTTACAGATAGCCTTCATGGCATTTTCTTGATCACTATATAAAGAC
>CAUYON010062608.1:0-17198 GCA_963573935.1 Arctocebus calabarensis | reverse complement strand
TTTTTTTTTTTGAGACAGAGCCTCAAGCTGTCACCCTGGATAGAGTGCTGTGGCATCACAGCTCACAGCAACCTCCAATTCCTGGGCTCAAGTGAGTCTCCTGCCTCTGCCTCCCAAGTAGCTGGGACTACAGGCACCCACCACAACGCCCGGCCATTTTTTTGTTGCAGCTGTCATTGTTGTTTGGTGGGCTCAGGCTGGATTTGAACCCGCCAGCTCAGGTGTACGTGGCTGTCACCTTAGCCCGGTGAACCACAGGCATGGAGCCTGTTTCTAGCTTCTTAATGAAGTAATACCTCTGGACTAAACCTGCACTCTTATTTTTACCTATGTTAACTCTTTGGTGATCTTATCCAATTTTATGGCCTTAAGTATCATCAGTAAAAAAAAAAGACTACCTTATTTTTAGCTTCAAAGCAGAGTGCCTTTGCAAATCTCACTCCCATCTGACTACCTTTGCATTTGGATGTCTAAAAGATAGAAAAAAATTTACATGCAAAAAAATGGAATTCTAATATGTCCTGAAAACCTGCACCATGAGGGGCCTTTATTGTCAATTGAGGGCAAGTGCTTCTTTCAGTTGCACAGCGCTCAACACTGGCAGTAAGTCAATGCCTCCTTCCTTCCTATCTCAACCGATACCCTATGCTTCAGGAAATACTACCGATTCTATTTCTACCACAAGCTGCAACTGGAATCCTGTGGTTTCTTGTCTGGGTTACTGAAAGAGGCTTTATTGGTCTAGAGGCTTCTGCTGCAAAGTATTACTACAATGCCTGCCACAAACTATTTTCCGTACAGTATTCAGAGTAGTCCTAATAAAATAATTTAGTTGAGTTCCCTGAGTACTCAGAACCCTCCAGTCATCCCGGATTTTCTAAGACTCAGTGAAAGCCCAAGTTCTTACATGGTCGGCGATGATCTTGTCCCCGCCTCATGTCAGACTTCACGTCCTCATGTTTCTCCCTCACTGTCACGGTCACACTGCAGTCATTGATATTTCTCAAAAACACAAGACATGCTCCCTTTTCAAGGCTTTGTTACAGCTGTTTATAATGTACAGAATTCTAGTCCCCAGGTAACTGCTTGGCTGACTCATTTATCTCTGCGAAGTCCTTGCTTAAACTTCACCTTTTTACTGAGCTCTGCCCCAACCAAGTAATTTAACAAGGCAACTCACACTATAGTACTCAGCACTGTCAACCACCCTTTTCCTAATTCGCTTTTTATGTTTTTTCCATATAACTTGTGAACTTGTACTTATTATTTACTGCTTATGGTCTCAATGTCAGCTTTCGGACGGTAAGGATAAAAGTATATTTTGGATTCTCACGTATTCCATGTGCATATGGAAATGCCTGCCAAAGCAAACATTTGATAAATATTGTTTAGTAAATGGTCCACCTTTAATCAGATCCCTCGATAACTGATTTGGAAGAAATTTACTTTATTACTGACTTTCTGGTGTAAGTTTTGAAACTGTATCATATATATTAATTTAACAACATCTTAAGATATTACTTTATATATATTATCTACCCTCTGAACAATACAACTTATTAATAATCTAATTCAAATAATTTCTACCATCAACAGTTACAAAGTCTCTTAAATTATTTTTTATTCAGTCACAGAAATAGAACTCTCTTCTTCTTAATAGGATTATTATTACTACTACTATATACACACAGAAAATGTGTACTGAAATGAGCTGTATGTTTGACAAACTTTTTGATTACTACTCCTCCCCATAACCCAAAGCTTTCTCATAAGTAATTTTCTTGATTTCTAAACCACATCCCTTAGAAATTTTTTAATAAGAATGTCATGGCAATAAAATCTTTTTGTTTGGCTTATCTGAAAATAATTTTAACTTTGCCATCAATTAAAAAGTAACTTTTGAGTACACAAATGTAGGTTATTTTCTTTCATCAAATCTAAAATATTATTACATTAGGTTTAGATTTTAATTGTTGGTGCTGAAAAGTATGGATTCAGTCAAGTTGTCAGTCATTATAAATTGATTGTTATACACCATTATTTTTAAAAACGTGTGGATGGTGAAAGACTGAATGATTTCTCTTCTACATCAGGAATTCCAAAGACGCCCACTGCTATCTCTTCTTTTTGATATAGTGCCAGAGGTTCTAGTCAAAGCAAGAAAAAAAGGGCATCTAAATTGTAAAGGAAGAAGAAAAATTATCTGTTTGCAGATGAGATAATTTTATACATTAAAAAAACCCTAAAGATTCTACAGAGGTAACTGTTGAGCTAACAAATTACTCAGCAAAGTAGCAGTACACAAAGTCAAAACCCCAAAATTAATTGCACTTCTACACACTAAAACTGGATCATCTGGAAAATAAATTACAACAATGATTTCACTTACATGACCAGCAAAAAAGAATAAAATAATTAAGAAGTATTTTAACCAAGTAAAAGAAATATGTGTACAATGAAACTGAAAAACATTGTGGCAATAAATTAAAGATGATTTTTAAAAAAGGGAAATACAGGCTATGTTCATCATTTAGAGATTTAACATTTTCAATATAGCAATACTACTCAAAGCAATCTACATATTTAATACAATTCCTACCAAAATTCCTGTGACTATTTTTATTGAAAAAAAAAAGTCATCCTAAAATTATGTGGATTTTCCCAAGTCTATAAATAACCACAGTAACCTAAAGAAAAAATAAAAAGAACAAAGTGGGATGACTCACATATCCGGATTTCAAACTTACTACAAAGATACAGGAATCAAAATAGTGTGGTACTCATATAATAACACACATTCAGACCAATATAATCATTAGAGACCCAGACAAAGCCTCACACACGGTCAAATTATTTTTGGCAAAGGTTCCAAAATCACCGATGTGGTCTGGACAGTCTTTTCGACATGTTGCTTTGGGGCAAATGGATATCCACACGCAAGAGAATGAACATGGGCACTTACTTTACACAATATATAAACAATTAAGTCTAAATGCATATTAGATCTAAACATAAGACAACTATGAAAGTCTCAGAAGAAAATATAGAACAAAATCTTCATAGCATGGATGAAATAAATCAGTCACAAAAAGAGAAAACTATATAATTTTACTGACATAGGATACTGCAGACTAAGTGCCTGTGGCTCAATGGGCTAAGGCGCCAGCCACATACACTTGAGCTGGCAGGTTCAAATCCAGCCTGGACCCGCCAAACAACAATGACGGCTGCAACCAAAAAATGACCCGGTGTTGTGGCAGGCATCTGTAGTCCCAACTACATGGGAGGAGGAGGCAAGAGACTCGCTTGAGCCCAGGAATTGGAGGTGCTGTGAGGTGTGATGCCATAGTACTCTATCCAGGGTGACAGCTTTAGGCTCTGTCTCAAAATAAAAAAAAGATACTGAGAATAACCCAAGTCATGGAGACAGAACACAGAGTGGCAGCTGATGATGATGGGAGGGAAGAGGCCATGGAGACAGAGTGTTTAATGGGTACACAGTTACACCTCAACAAGGGGAAACATGACAGAGATGTGTGCTTGTGATGGTTGTATATTATGAATCTATTTGACACCAGTGAACTGCACACTTAAAAAATGGTTAAGATGGCTCAGTGACTATAGCACAGTGGTTACAGTGCCAGCCACATACACAGAGGGTGGCAGGTTTGAACCTGACTCGGGCCAACTAAATAACTCCAACAAAAAAGTAGCTGGGCATATGGCAGGTGCCTGTAGTCCCAAGTTCTGGGGAGGCTGAGGCAAGAGAATGACTTAAAGCCTAAGAGTTGGAGGTTGTCATGAGCTGTGATTCCTCAGCATTAGGGTGACATAGTGAGATTCTGTCTCAAAAAAAAAAATGGTTAAGATGTTTAAAAGTGTAGTTACTGTTGACAATAATAGTTACTTGATGAGTTTTAACTATTTAGAAAAACATACACTTGTAATATTTAATATTGTATAAATAACAATAAAACCTCAAAACAGTTAAAGTAGCACATGTTAAAATTATTAGGAGAAATAGGTTAGTCAACATATTCATGAAGATTTAAACAATTTTTTTAGATAATAAGTTGAGAAGGAGAAAATATGTCAATATAGAAAAAATTTGGATAACAGAATTAATCATCTTGAAAAAATAGAAATATTTAAAATATTTTCTATCATATACAGGGAATATTGCTTATTTCAAGAACACATTGAACATTTAGAATGCCAATAATATACTAGAAAAGAAAAATAAGCCTCAAAGACACAACCTCCAAGCTTGGAACACTGAACTGAATATGTTTATATAGCCTATGATGTAGTAACCATTTCTGCAGAGATCTGTAAAAGAAAAGCTTAAGAACATTAATCATGATTTTTACTTGAAATAAGAATTGTTGGAATGAGCCCAGGGAGAATTATGCATTTACACAGGACTGCAAAACAAAAACGTAACAATTTAAATGCCTAAAGGGTGATACAGTTAGAAGATTGCTAATTAAAAGAAAATGAATGCAATTTTGAGCATGCAGTCATTTATGTAAAATTTTAAAGTGAATGAAACACTTTACACCAAACATATGAAGGACATGCATTAACTACATTGGAGTCCTTGGCCAAGGTAGCATAGAAATGGAAATTCTAAACTGATACAAGAAAAGAAATAAACAGGCAATATTAACACAGAGTGATGGTAAAAATGAATTATGGATAAAATTATGAATCACTCAGCTCTCTGAACTTAAAGACCTTTCATATCATCTGTCATCTGCAAAGAGAACGCTCATTTCAGCCCTGGAATATTGGGTAATGTAAAGACGGGAGGTGGGATCAAGCTTTATAACATAGATTTGGTGCGATGAATAAAAGTGATAAAACTTGGAGAAAGCTGGACAAAGGTAATAGTTGTAATATTGTAACAAGTATCATAAATCAAGTTGGAAGGGAGATCAATAAGGCATAAAGTAAGTGTTTTGCCGTAGTGATCTTAATTTTATTTTGTCTTTGTAGGGCTGATTACATCAAGGCATATATGTTTCACATATGTATATTAATCTTCTTCCCTAGTTTCTTACTAATGACTAATTTCCCAGTGTTTGCAACCCCATTCATCATTTAGCACCACCTCAGGGGCTGCAACAACAGACTTTTATTTGTTCTTGTGTGCCAGGTGACAGGTTTAAACAGAAAAATGACTTTTCTAGAAAAAAGAGGCAAAAATAAAGCGGAAATAATTATTTTCTGTGAGATTGCGTAAGGGTGCGTATTGTAAGAGACACAAAAGTAATTGAAGTAATTACAGGTAAATCATGTATATAAATGTAGGAGGTAGAATATAACCTTGACACTCAACTTGTCATCTGAGGACAAAAAGCATTGCCTGGAAACTTGCAGGAGATGCCGAATCTCTCCCCTCTTTCAAGTTCTACAGAATTGAACTCTGCACCGTGCAAAGTGCCCCCAGGTTAATCAGGTCCACATTCAACCATGAGGAGCACTGCTCGGGGACCTGGGGCCTCTGCAGGCGGGAGAAAGCTCACCTGCCCGGCTAGCGCTGTGCAGAGTCTAACTCTTAAGCAAAAATTTGTGATTACCTTCAGTACAAATGTTCACTGTTTGTATGTTTTTAATAATTTGGAGACCAATTTCAACTACCTTCTGTGCCTCAAAAAATCTTTATTTATTAGATTTTACACATTAGAAGGCCAAAGTGCCCATATTTCCCTCCAGGTTTATCACATTTTGCCTAATTCTGAAGATACAATGACAAACCCTAAACCCAGGTGCTATGTGGCACCTTTGGGTCAGGAAGGAGGGGCTCAAAACAAAGATGCTTCTGCTATTGCAACTTAGGTAAAGAAGGTAGAACTTAGGTACAAGGATGGTTAGGAGAACAGGCTTTGAATTCATACAGCTTTAGTATGAGTCCCTGCTTCAACATTTCAAATGAGTGTGGCTTTGGGCAAGGTATTTATTTAATTTCTCTGATTATCCCATCAGCAAAATGAGACACGAAATTTCTGCAGTACAGCTGTGCTGGGAGGATTCAATGAAACAACCCAAGTGGAAAGCTTACCACAATGCCCAGCATGGGATAAACTAATAGTATTATTTCCTATTTCTAAGGCAGCAACTCCTAACACTTCCCAAATATTAAAATCCCCTGGGGTTTTATTAAAAAGACCACCTGCTTCTTAGGTTCCACCCCAAATTATGTCAGACTCTCTAGGACCGAGGCATGGGTTGAAGGACTGGGAAATTTGTGTTTTCAATGTAAATAGATTTATTAACTATGTTAACAGAATAAATTTTAGGGATATACATAGTCGATACAGGAATAGAAAGGAAGACGAATTCTCTTTCCCTAAACTTTGGCTGTTTTCATATCACTGTTTTAAGATTCCAAGGATAAAAGACATATTATCTTTATTTATTTCACTTTTATTGAGCTTTCTTAAAATGAAAAGTGCTTTTATTGATTTCTCCCTATGGCTCAGATTCCCTATGGGTCTCCGATTCATACCTAGGACTTGCTCCTTTGTTGTTCAGATTAATAATGGAAGGATTATGGAATTACGATGTTACCGCTGGCGTTTATGCAAGACTCCCTCTCAGGCTTAGTGGAAGATGGTGAGTAAGAGGACACGGCTTTTTCCTCCATGCTTAGGCACCAACTGTTTCCAAAATGGAAATAAGTAGGTTTTGTCATCTTTCTCAGTTTAAGACATGTTTAGTCCTTTAGTATTAATCCAAACACACACACAAACATATTGAATGTATTTTTTTTTGCATAAGTACATCTGTTACATAGCTCATAACAACATTACTTTCATAATGCATTATAATTACTAAATATAAATAAGGGCTTTATGTAATACTCTAAAATAAATTCTATGGACAGATTTAAAGGCATCAGGACCAAAAACAAAAACTCAAGACCTTTTGGAGGGACAGGATGTAAACCATCCAATGAATGATGCTCCAGGTGGAGTCTGCGCTCTGGATGGCCCTCGGGACCAGCTGGGTGCAGCCAGAGGAGCAAACACCCAAACCAGCAGGACCAGGGCTGGACTGGGACACTCTTTGTGCTCAAAACATTTCTTCCCACAGTGTTTCTTATGTTACCCAAATGCACAGACAACTGGTATGTGTTTTCTTTGTAAATTTTTTCTTTCTTGGAGTTCAAAACCAGTAAAATAGCTGATCATTATTACTTCCATGGTGATTATAGGGAAAATGAAGAAAATCTAGGCAACACATGGACACAAGCAATGAATCATGTTAACCACAATCCCCCAAATGCCAAGTCTTTTATGAAATTCCCAGATAAAGATGGTCAGAGATATTTCTCTTTCATTGACTTTTTTTCTTTAGAAAATAGCTTATTTTTTTGCAATGTTGAGGAGAAAAACTTGTAATTTATTAAGCTTATTTTATGGCATTTATTTTTTCCTTGCTTTATTTCACTCCCTGAATTTATCCTTATCTGTGAGGTTACACAACACGGGAACTCCAAATAACAACTCTTTAGTTCAGGTTATGTTGAGATAGGTTGGATTTGATGGTCTGGATCCTGGAACTGAACTGCTGTTGCTCTTTATGTGGTTCTGGCCCCTTTCTTCAACCCTCTTTGTTTAAGCAGAAGACTAACTCACTCCCTTCCTTCCTGCTTTGTATCTTTTCTTCCTTTCTTTCATTCATTCTTCCTTTCTCCATGACCAACTTATTCAGCCTAACTCCTAAAGTTTTGATTCATTTTAGAACTTTGATGATCCAACTCTTCTTGATCCTTTAGACCAGTGACTCTCAACCTTCTTAACTCCTCCTAAGGCTGCAACCCTTTAATACAGTTCCTCATGTTGGGGTGACCCCCAACCATAAAATCATTTTCCTTGCTACTTCATAGCTGTGAGTTTGCCACTGTTATGAATTGTAATGTAAATATCTTCTATGCAGGATGTATTTTCATTGTTACAAAGGGGTCATAACCCACAGGGTGAGAACCGCTACTAGACCTCCCTTTTATACCTAAAACTATAATTATTTATTAACTCTGAAGTTAAATATAGATCTTTCCTCAACGTAACATGCTTCATTAGTCCAACTTTCAATTACACAACTAATCTAGCCTACTTTTCTGTTTATATCTATCCAACACCTCTCATGGAAAGTAAAGCAAAGATTCAGATGAGTGAGTGAAATTCTCTAATTAAGCAACGCTTTCATCCCTGCTCTTTGAACCTTCTTCACGTATAAAATGAAATTTTATGAACTCATGTTGTCAGAAAAGAGAATTACATTTGAATTCAGATATGAAAAATATTTCTCAAATTCCTGCCTCTGGAATTATAGACAACATTTGAGCTCAGTCTATGACTTTTTCTTCATGAACACTGTCACTGAACAAGAGCTATGCTGTCACCTACCTCTAAGTTCTAGCTAAACGCAGAGTGTGTGTGGATGACATCAATTATTTTGAATCCCTAATCGGATCACAGCCATTCCCTGCTCAGTCCTCTCTGGTGATACCAATTTCCCCATTGTTCCAGCCTGTTTTCTTTACTTGTCACTCACAGATCTCCAATTTTGCTGCCAAATGTTTTTAACCTTCACCACCTGTCAATGACTCTAAGTCTCCCATCTACATCGTATTCCCCAGCCTCTTCCCTACATTCACCTGGTCTTGGTTTAAGGTTATTTTTCAGCATGGGCTGCCAGCTCCTTAATTTGATGCCCTGGATCATCACCCCCTAATTTAAATGCCAACGTAGCTGTGAACCATTTTCTAATGCTAACAATTCAATGTAAATTTTCTTTCTCTGAACTTCCTCAAAGTTTCTTGGAATATTTCTGTTAGTTTACCATGTCTGTATCCTTCAGATTGGCTCCATCTATCCTCTCTGTATCTTTTATCGAGGTAATACTTGCTCAGATGTTGAGGAATGGACACCATGCTTGCAAGGACAGTTACTGATTCTTATACATTAAAAGGAAACGCTGAGAACAGGACAGTCTCCTGGCAAGCCTAGAGATGTTTCGTGACTTAGGGACACCCCCAAGTAACTCAGTGTTCCAGAATGAGATAAGATCAGTCACTTGTTAGCAAGCAGGTGTTAAACATTGATACCTGGTGCTCCTTCACGCGGGTTGTGGGGAAAAAACACGTGTGGAAAGAGCACGCAGCCCTCATATGTCCATACTTTAACTCTTCTCACCTATTGTGTCTGTCACTACTTTAACTCTGTAAACCTGTTGTGTGTCACCTTCACAAATAGCCATTGCGGAGGGGGTGGGACTCAGCGCTCTCCTGCACCTCTGGTTAGCCCACCTCTTGCCAGCTAGCACTTCAATCCCTGTCCTGCCTGGTTCTTTCATGTGATGCTGGGAGGCATAGCATCCCTGGTGGCGACACTCAGAGTCTTTAAATCCAAATAAGACAAAGTCTTATAATAAAACTGTAGTTCTTAACAAGGTCTTTATGTAAATAACAATTTTGTTGCCCAGATGAGATAATATTCAAGTCTCTTAGCTGTTAATTTTGGTCCTTACATTTATATCTTTAAGTAATTTAATAACATTATTCTTCTTAAACTATCAATTTTCAACATTGTCTATCACTTTCTCATTTTATGAATATTGAAAGGTATATTTCTTACATAACCTTCATTGTTTCTATTCTCCTAACCCCAGCCCTTGACAAATATATTGAAGGAATTTATATTCAGTGTTCTGTTAGTTAATTTGGTGCTGGTCATTCCAACTGGCAAAGCCCTGGTTCACAGTGACTCAGCCCAACAGAGGCTATTTTCACATGGGTGATGTTTCTAGTCAGAGTGCATAACATTGTCTGACCCATTCCTCTCACCATGACAAAAGGAGAGAAAGGGACAAACTATCCAAATGTTATTTGTAAAAGACAATGGAGAATTCCGTAGGCACTGAAAGAGAAATGCTAGGGAAGAATCCTCCCTGAGTGAGTGGACTTCTGCAGTCACTTTTCCTTGTGGGTGGGAGCCACGTCAGATCTTTGGTGACACCTGCAATAGGCAAAGAGACAGAGAGACACTGTCAGAGCCCTTAGTCCTCGGATGGGCTGGGGTGAGGCCTGAGACATGGGGAGCCCTGTATATGTAGTGAATGTTCCTTGGATAACATCCCCCTCTGTAGCACTTTTGTTCGACAACTGCCTGGGGCATGGGGCTGGTGGCTATCCTGGGATGCAGAGTAGGGTTTCTATAATCTTGTAGTGCTTAACTTCCAAAATCCTGTGGGATGTAGCAACCTGTATCCAGATCATGTGTTTAAAAGAAGAGAAGGATGGGCTGAAAATATCTAAATTTATAACCTTATCTTAAGCCAGTTTAATTTCTGATTGTATCAAAATTGTCAGCCTTTCTTTCACCTTATCTACCTCACAGTAAGAAGAAAAAATATATAATTCCTTTTGGGAAGGAAAAACTTTCAATTAAATACGTTTAAAAATAAATTTTCCACTGATGTTTTTAAATTTCTGCTATTTTAATTTCTAAATGTGCTTTATAAAAAATTCTTCAAGTTTTTGTATATTTTAATTTGTAGACATGATGTTGTCTCTTGTCTCTTTTAGAGTATAAAACATACAGAGGGTCCCCAAAAAAGTATACCATTTTAAGCGATCCTTTTGGAAATAAGATCTATCATTCCCTGAAAGTGTAGAAGTTGCAGGTGAATGAATGGGCGCAGCGTGTCTGGGAATCCTCGATCAGTCATTGCACCTCACATTCAGCTTGAAAAAGTCAGACATAGATAACACCACTTTTTGTCACCCTCCCATATTTTTAAAAGATTTTAACTGGTCATATTTTGTTTGCTCCAGTTGAGTACCCTCTGTTTTGTTGTGGTCTCTGGTCTTTTACTTTTGGAAGCTTCCTTTTGATGTTGGATAGTGGTTTGTAATTAGTGTTTAAGCATGTGTCAATAAAGTATTTATGAGGGGCTTTGTGCATCTGGTCACGTTTCTTCAGAGTCATTGCTGCTGGCTATGTTGATTGGGAAAACTTTTTCTGTGACTCATCTTCTGGAACCTCAGCCTGCTGGTATGTGTCAAGCCATGCAGAGAAGGGGATTGGCACTCATGCTCACCCCGTCTGATGATATTCGCCTGACTGTGGCATTTACTATCTCGTTCTTTCTCTCTCTGGGCACTTTGTCACCAAAATTAGTTCTCTTTCTTGCAGTTTCTCCAAAGTTCACGTGGTAACTATTGGGTGAGGAAACATGGAAGGGTGGATTCAAGGATATAGACAGGGCTTGTTGGAAGCTATAGTTACTAAGTATGTGGCCTTTTAAGCAGTTCATGAGTTTTGAGACGCTTTCTCCACCATTGTATTCCAATACATATTCCTTGGTTCCTGTTGGTTCAGGTGACATTTTTCACATCGACATTCCTCTCGGCAGACACAGAGGTACCACTTTATCCACCCCGACATATGGGATGCCACTCCTCCTTCTAAATTCCATTTTTCAAATATTTTGTTAATACTTCCATCTCGTCATTGTCTTCCTCATCTTTTCTTCAGCCCAATATTCTGCTGTTTTACTGGTATGTCTGCAGGAGAGAAACTAAATGTGTTCAGGAAAAACAGAATGTCTAAGCAAGCTTATTGCATTTACATTACTTTCTTTTACATAAAATTGTCTTCTAATAGGCCTTACTTTAGGTGTGATCTGAGCTTCAATTCTCATTTATTATTCATTATATTCCCACAAAGTTCTTTCATAGTATGTGATGACTCTTTCTCAGATACGTACATCTAAGTAGGAATAATGGTCAAAATAATTTAATGGCTAGAGAGCCACACAGCAAAAGGAATGGGTGTAAGTTGACCAGAAGTGGAAGGCTGCATTGGAGCGTGCTGGCTGAACAAGTGTATGAGTGTGTGTGTGAGTGTGTGTGTGGTGTGAACATGCCTGTAACTAATGATACACAGATATGATCAGGAGAAATCGTGGTGGGTTTGCATTTTTGAGAAAGATACCTCTCTACACAGCTGTTAAACTCTTTTTTAAGTTAGAAAAATTTACTGTGAGTTCTTAGATACTAACTGTAAGTTGTCACCAATGTATTTTCAGTTGGCTAACGAAATAAAACTGGACTTCTCTAATCATTGTTCTTGAGAGAAAATACCATTTGGTCTATAGTAATGTAATTGAACCATATTGAAATAAAGAACATTTAATATTTTAATAGATGGCAGATATAAAACTTCTGTTTAGAGAACACTTTTTATGTTTGTTAGCTTAAGTGTTTTGCCTTTAAAGCAGGCTGTGAAAATATAATTTCTTAAAAGTAAACTATAAGGCTACATTTGTTATCACTTTAAATATATCCGTGATATTATTTACCTAGAATTCTAGGAAATAATTTTCTCAATTTATTTACCCACAGTTATAATCTTTCTTTAATTTAGATAAGCATTTCACTGATAGAAAATTAACACATCAAGATCTCATTCTCAGTAAATAACCACAACTTTTATAAAGCTAATACAAAGGCAAACTTTGATTGAAATGAGAGTTATATAATTTTATTATGTAATTATACTGCAAAAATTGAAACGAGCAAAGAATTTTAACTTCAGTCAGAACTTAAAGCTACTAACATTCTTTCCAGTATTACTTTTACTTTTATTAATGTCATATAACTAGACTCTAAGAAAATGCTATACTAAATAAATTTTTCTGACTCATATCTGGGTTTAAATTTTGAAGAAAAAAGTGGATTACTGATGATAAAACCTAGATGTTATCACAGCCTATTACAGAAGAAAATTATAATGAATAAAGCTAGTGCAATGCTCAAGTCACACTTCATATTCTGCTCAAGTGAACATTGAGCTTTACCCACTGAGCAGTCATCACTGAAAACCTTATGAGGCTTTCAAATAATATGAACTAAAGCTAACGCACACTAAATGTAAACTTTTCATTAAATAAGCATTTATGTCATCCTTAGAAAAAGAAGCTTCTGCTGGAGAATTGGTATAATAGTTTAGCTTCTTATTAAAATGGCATTTTTTCCAACTAGAACCTTTGTCCTTTCTGCATTTTATATAATATTTATTTGTACAATGAAAATAATTTATACATATATAATTAATTGCATTCATTTTCCTAGTCATAGGCTGTTTCCACGAAAGGTCACAAAGATATATTAGGTAAGAAACTTAACATCAAAGAAAAGCCCTGTCAATTTCTTTTGGTTTTGTTTTGTGAAAGAGACACTTAATAATTAATTAAGCTTTTACATTCTATGAAAGGACTTTCTTATTGTGCAAAGTCAACAAATGGTTTTAGCTTCTATCTGGCACATATCTGTAAATAAAATTTTTTAATATATAAATATTGAATATTACATTCAGATTATATTTAAAAGAGTTCTCCAAATTTATTCTTAAATTGTGCCTTCTGATTGAGAAATTGACTGGCTCAAACACTAATCAAGTTTATATTTCCTGTGAAATGTTCTTTTATTAATTGTAATGGTTTTATGTGCAAAATTTTATGACCTGTTTTTAAACAATGGTATCAAGAGACAGGCTACCCTGCTTTATAATTAGTATACTAAATAATCTCCATAATAATTAAACATAACAAAAAAACTTTGCAGATTTGAAGAATAATTATTCATAGTCACAATTATAATTAGGAATAATCATGAAACTATGCTTAAAGGGAAATGCTATCCAGCAGAAATGTTTAAACAAAAATAATGAGTGAATAATAGAAGAAATATTGGCAGCCAACAAAATATTAAGAAACAGATTCAACTTCTTTTAGGTAAAGAAGGCCATGTATACAAGGAGAATTTTATTAAAACTTTATTTCCCATTCCTTTTCTCTACCTAGTAATTAGGATACTGTTTTGGTTTATATAAGATATCACTTTTAACTTTTCCATGTCATTAGACTTGGAAGGAATGAATCTATAAAGAATAGGATGTTAACAAATTTATGTGATCTAACTATAAAGTTGGAGAGTTTTACATATGAGTCTTCTGTATGAAAAAGAAAAAAACAATTAAACATTTATGCTCTTTACAATCCCTATTTCCAGATCCAAGCAGTTAGACAAAGAAGAGAGAAATTTAAATCCAACCTCTAAATCTAGTTGGCATTTATGAACTCCTGAATATAGAATGAAGTTCTTATCACAATGGATGCACCAAATTTATTTTGAAATTACTGGTGAATTTCCTCAAGGCTGATCTTCAGCAAAGATGTCAGTAAATTGGTTCATATCAAAGTACCTTAACAGCTACGAATGAGTCATTGTTGAGGTCTAATTAATAATACAGACAACAGCAGCAGTTGCTGTTACACATTGAGCACTAACAAATATGCCTGAAACCATATTACCCAAGTACTGTTGTCCCCATTTAACATGTGAGGAAATGAGATAGACAATGAAATAGTTTGATCAGAAAAGAACTACATAGATTCAGATACCGTCTGGGACTATGCGATGGCAGAGGTGGTATCCACCATTTCACTGTGTAGGACTTGAAGTTCTTCTGTTGTATTGGGATAGAAGGTAAATTAGCTTTAGTTTCTTCTGCTTGAAGGCACATTTACTGCATACACACCTGTTCTCAAAGGCCTTTTTTATGGTGTTAGTGAAATGTCTTGAGCACTGGTGCATAAATAAGGCATTACCATCCTTTCCCTGAAGGAATTAATATAATAATCTCCTTGGAAAAACACTATATTGTACTGTTTTATTTAGATAGATAGATAGATACATAGATAGATAAATATAAGGAATTCACCTATGATGCCTTGTCCAATTTCAGCAAAAAAAAGAAAAAAGGAAACTTCAAATCTGCTTCACTAATAATATGCAGCTATTTCCCCCATACTGAAAAAATTAAAGAAAAGACAGAGAATTTAGCAACTGGGAGTGTAGACTCAAGAAATACCCTGCAAAAGTCTTGGCAATGTAAGAATATATTTTGTATTTAACAGCAATTACCGCTCAGACTTTTGTCTACAGGAGTTGAGAACTTAAAATAGTTTTTAAAGGAGAGGCTGATCCTGTCCAGAGGTGTATTGTCACAGCCTGCCTGTGGAGCTATGGAACAGGTGTGGTGTGGAGTCAAGGTCACACAGAGTCAAGGTCACACAGAGCAAGGGCTATTGCAGGATATGGAGCAGGAATAATGTGGGCCTGATTGGCAACAGTTAGAATATATAAGGAAAGAGGTTTTGAATGATCCATATGAGAGCTGACATTAGGATGCCTCCACGAATCACTAGTTGAGAGAGGAAAGAGAAAACAGAAGAGGAGCTGACCTGAAGTTTTCTAGCTGGAGCAGCCATTGAAGTCAAAAGCATTCATCATTCAAAATGAGAACAAAGCACTTTGGGAAAATTAATGAGTTTCTAGGAAGTGAGTTCTAGAAGGCAATTAATTATATTTTCTTTAAAAAAGAGATTTTTTTTCCTAAAAAAAGTATTTATGTGTACATGTACATTGTAGTAAAAATCCAGTAAATGTAAAAGAAAATAAGAGATGAAATTAAAGCAAAATCTGGGCTTAAATCGGCATACAGCTCAGTCATTTATTTTGGTCACTTTTTAAATTAAATTATTAATATAAATTCTTGAAACAGAAATACATAGTGTTTTATTTTCTTTCCAATAAGGAATAATCTGATTCTAGATGAGAAATGAAGCCGTGGGAAGGACGGCATTCCCGGGTCTGCCACCTCCAGGCAGTCCTCTGCCTGTTTCCTCACTCCGTCAAGAATGGCATCTGAGCAGGTGATTCCTAGTCTATCAGTCAATTGTGTTAAAACCAAATAGAAAAGATGATGTCCGGGGGGGGGGGAAAGAGTCTAATTTGCTGCTATGGATTTTCATCATGAAGATAGGCTAGTTTCCTGGGTGTTACAATACTGTTTTGGAGGCGTTTTGCTTTGCTTCCTTTCTTTTTTTATTTTTTCATCCCTCTATCTTTGGAGACTTCTGTTCTGACCATTTCCCAACACCTAAACCTCCACAGCTTCATTTGCTGAATGGTTATTGCATTGGTGAAGGAACCACTCACTAAAGTGGTTTTACCTGGCTGCTCTTCTATTACGAACAAATTTTATGTGATGAAAAGACTCCAGACAACAACGAATCTCAACATTTTGATCTTAGTTTGGAATTTTTCAAGACCTTCCTTCCATGTATGGCTTAACTTCGGAGAAACAGATTTTCCAGACTTCTTTAAACACACTGCACAAGGAAAATAACAATGGACAGCAAGTATTCAGCTGATTTCAGAAATTGCTCTCCATACTAAATGAATCTTATGAATTTTTTATTACCATACTTTTGACAAACTTTACCATTTTATATCTGAGCCATTTCTGCTAGTAATTGAATGCTAATTTAAGAAACAAGTTATATCATCAATGGAAAATATAAACTTCAGGTAACAATCTAAAGAATACAGATATAGCTATCAAGAGAAAAATATTTATAACTAAACAAGGTGTTTGGTCCTTAATTGTGCCAGGAAAAAATTTCTAAAATATGTTTGGGAATAATTGCATTATGCGAGATGTTAATAAAAGAAATATTTAAAAAATAAGGGAAAATGCAAAAAAAGGGAAAAGAAATGAAGAAAGAAAAAAGAAAACAAAGAAGAAATATATGTAATTACTATACGTCTTAACTGAAATGTATTTTAAACCATAGGTAAGATCTCACTTGTGCATATGTTGTTGCACATAGAAGGATTTCATTTTTTGTGGTCATATAATATTCCATCATGTATGTACACCACCATTTCTTTATCCACTCATCTACTGATGGACACTTAGCAACAACATGTATGGAAGTGGAGAACATTAGGTTAAATGAAATAAGCCAAACACAGAAGGACAAATCTTCCCAGTTCTCACTGATACGTGGGAGTTAGACATTGGAAACAATTGATCTGGGGAAGACTGAGAGTACATTAATAGTCACCAGAGACGCAAAGGCGTGGTTGTGAAGTGCAGATAAAGCAGAGACAGAGATGGTTAACAGGTGCAAACGTATATTTATTTATTTATTTATTTTTTAAATAATTTTATTGAATCATAATTATGTACATTGGTGCAATCACAGGGCACGATTCATATACATTCAGAAATATTTTGATCATACTGTTACAGATATCCTTCATGGCATTTCCTTGA